>JAPFFF010000078.1:0-271460 GCA_039105265.1 Tritrichomonas musculus | reverse complement strand
GATAATCAGATATGCAGGAACGGGGGGGGGAGGAAGACAGAGATGCATATGAGATAATCAGATATGCAGGAACGGGGGGGGGAGGAAGACAGAGATGCATATGAGATAATCAGATATGCAGGAACGGGGGGGGGGAGGAAGACAGAGATGCATATGAGATAATCAGATATGCAGGAACGGGGGGGGGAGGAAGACAGAGATGCATATGAGATAATCAGATATGCAGGAACGGGGGGGGGAGGAAGACAGAGATGCATATGAGATAATCAGATATGCAGGAACGGGGGGGGGAGGAAGACAGAGATGCATATGAGATAATCAGATATGCAGGAACGGGGGGGGGAGGAAGACAGAGATGCATATGAGATAATCAGATATGCAGGAACGGGGGGGGGGAGGAAGACAGAGATGCATATGAGATAATCAGATATGCAGGAACGGGGGGGGGGGAGGAAGACAGAGATGCATATGAGATAATCAGATATGCAGGAACGGGGGGGGGAGGAAGACAGAGATGCATATGAGATAATCAGATATGCAGGAACGGGGGGGGGAGGAAGACAGAGATGCATATGAGATAATCAGATATGCAGGAACGGGGGGGGGAGGAAGACAGAGATGCATATGAGATAATCAGATATGCAGGAACGGGGGGGGGAGGAAGACAGAGATGCATATGAGATAATCAGATATGCAGGAACGGGGGGGGGAGGAAGACAGAGATGCATATGAGATAATCAGATATGCAGGAACGGGGGGGGGAGGAAGACAGAGATGCATATGAGATAATCAGATATGCAGGAACGGGGGGGGGAGGAAGACAGAGATGCATATGAGATAATCAGATATGCAGGAACGGGGGGGGGAGGAAGACAGAGATGCATATGAGATAATCAGATATGCAGGAACGGGGGGGGGAGGAAGACAGAGATGCATATGAGATAATCAGATATGCAGGAACGGGGGGGGGAGGAAGACAGAGATGCATATGAGATAATCAGATATGCAGGAACGGGGGGGGGGAGGAAGACAGAGATGCATATGAGATAATCAGATATGCAGGAACGGGGGGGGGAGGAAGACAGAGATGCATATGAGATAATCAGATATGCAGGAACGGGGGGGGGAGGAAGACAGAGATGCATATGAGATAATCAGATATGCAGGAACGGGGGGGGGAGGAAGACAGAGATGCATATGAGATAATCAGATATGCAGGAACGGGGGGGGGGGAGGAAGACAGAGATGCATATGAGATAATCAGATATGCAGGAACGGGGGGGGGAGGAAGACAGAGATGCATATGAGATAATCAGATATGCAGGAACGGGGGGGGGAGGAAGACAGAGATGCATATGAGATAATCAGATATGCAGGAACGGGGGGGGGAGGAAGACAGAGATGCATATGAGATAATCAGATATGCAGGAACGGGGGGGGGGAGGAAGACAGAGATGCATATGAGATAATCAGATATGCAGGAACGGGGGGGGGGAGGAAGACAGAGATGCATATGAGATAATCAGATATGCAGGAACGGGGGGGGGGGAGGAAGACAGAGATGCATATGAGATAATCAGATATGCAGGAACGGGGGGGGGGAGGAAGACAGAGATGCATATGAGATAATCAGATATGCAGGAACGGGGGGGGGGGGAGGAAGACAGAGATGCATATGAGATAATCAGATATGCAGGAACGGGGGGGGGGAGGAAGACAGAGATGCATATGAGATAATCAGATATGCAGGAACGGGGGCGGGGAGGAAGACAGAGATGCATATGAGATAATCAGATATGCAGGAACGGGGGCGGGGAGGAAGACAGAGATGCATATGAGATAATCAGATATGCAGGAACGGGGGGGGGGAGGAAGACAGAGATGCATATGAGATAATCAGATATGCAGGAACGGGGGGGGGGAGGAAGACAGAGATGCATATGAGATAATCAGATATGCAGGAACGGGGGCGGGGAGGAAGACAGAGATGCATATGAGATAATCAGATATGCAGGAACGGGGGCGGGGAGGAAGACAGAGATGCATATGAGATAATCAGATATGCAGGAACGGGGGGGGGGAGGAAGACAGAGATGCATATGAGATAATCAGATATGCAGGAACGGGGGGCGGGGAGGAAGACGGGGAGGAAGACAGAGATGCATATGAGATAATCAGATATGCAGGAACGGGGGCGGGGAGGAAGACAGAGATGCATATGAGATAATCAGATATGCAGGAACGGGGGCGGGGAGGAAGACAGAGATGCATATGAGATAATCAGATATGCAGGAACGGGGGCGGGGAGGAAGACAGAGATGCATATGAGATAATCAGATATGCAGGAACGGGGGCGGGGAGGAAGACAGAGATGCATATGAGATAATCAGATATGCAGGAACGGGGGCGGGGAGGAAGACAGAGATGCATATGAGATAATCAGATATGCAGGAACGGGGGCGGGGAGGAAGACAGAGATGCATATGAGATAATCAGATATGCAGGAACGGGGGCGGGGAGGAAGACAGAGATGCATATGAGATAATCAGATATGCAGGAACGGGGGCGGGGAGGAAGACAGAGATGCATATGAGATAATCAGATATGCAGGAACGGGGGCGGGGAGGAAGACAGAGATGCATATGAGATAATCAGATATGCAGGAACGGGGGCGGGGAGGAAGACAGAGATGCATATGAGATAATCAGATATGCAGGAACGGGGGCGGGGAGGAAGACAGAGATGCATATGAGATAATCAGATATGCAGGAACGGGGGCGGGGAGGAAGACAGAGATGCATATGAGATAATCAGATATGCAGGAACGGGGGCGGGGAGGAAGACAGAGATGCATATGAGATAATCAGATATGCAGGAACGGGGGCGGGGAGGAAGACAGAGATGCATATGAGATAATCAGATATGCAGGAACGGGGGGGGGGGGAGGAAGACAGAGATGCATATGAGATAATCAGATATGCAGGAACGGGGGCGGGGAGGAAGACAGAGATGCATATGAGATAATCAGATATGCAGGAACGGGGGCGGGGAGGAAGACAGAGATGCATATGAGATAATCAGATATGCAGGAACGGGGGCGGGGAGGAAGACAGAGATGCATATGAGATAATCAGATATGCAGGAACGGGGGCGGGGAGGAAGACAGAGATGCATATGAGATAATCAGATATGCAGGAACGGGGGCGGGGAGGAAGACAGAGATGCATATGAGATAATCAGATATGCAGGAACGGGGGCGGGGAGGAAGACAGAGATGCATATGAGATAATCAGATATGCAGGAACGGGGGCGGGGAGGAAGACAGAGATGCATATGAGATAATCAGATATGCAGGAACGGGGGCGGGGAGGAAGACAGAGATGCATATGAGATAATCAGATATGCAGGAACGGGGGCGGGGAGGAAGACAGAGATGCATATGAGATAATCAGATATGCAGGAACGGGGGCGGGGAGGAAGACAGAGATGCATATGAGATAATCAGATATGCAGGAACGGGGGCGGGGAGGAAGACAGAGATGCATATGAGATAATCAGATATGCAGGAACGGGGGCGGGGAGGAAGACAGAGATGCATATGAGATAATCAGATATGCAGGAACGGGGGCGGGGAGGAAGACAGAGATGCATATGAGATAATCAGATATGCAGGAACGGGGGCGGGGAGGAAGACAGAGATGCATATGAGATAATCAGATATGCAGGAACGGGGGCGGGGAGGAAGACAGAGATGCATATGAGATAATCAGATATGCAGGAACGGGGGCGGGGAGGAAGACAGAGATGCATATGAGATAATCAGATATGCAGGAACGGGGGCGGGGAGGAAGACAGAGATGCATATGAGATAATCAGATATGCAGGAACGGGGGCGGGGAGGAAGACAGAGATGCATATGAGATAATCAGATATGCAGGAACGGGGGCGGGGAGGAAGACAGAGATGCATATGAGATAATCAGATATGCAGGAACGGGGGCGGGGAGGAAGACAGAGATGCATATGAGATAATCAGATATGCAGGAACGGGGGCGGGGAGGAAGACAGAGATGCATATGAGATAATCAGATATGCAGGAACGGGGGCGGGGAGGAAGACAGAGATGCATATGAGATAATCAGATATGCAGGAACGGGGGCGGGGAGGAAGACAGAGATGCATATGAGATAATCAGATATGCAGGAACGGGGGCGGGGAGGAAGACAGAGATGCATATGAGATAATCAGATATGCAGGAACGGGGGCGGGGAGGAAGACAGAGATGCATATGAGATAATCAGATATGCAGGAACGGGGGCGGGGAGGAAGACAGAGATGCATATGAGATAATCAGATATGCAGGAACGGGGGCGGGGAGGAAGACAGAGATGCATATGAGATAATCAGATATGCAGGAACGGGGGCGGGGAGGAAGACAGAGATGCATATGAGATAATCAGATATGCAGGAACGGGGGCGGGGAGGAAGACAGAGATGCATATGAGATAATCAGATATGCAGGAACGGGGGCGGGGAGGAAGACAGAGATGCATATGAGATAATCAGATATGCAGGAACGGGGGCGGGGAGGAAGACAGAGATGCATATGAGATAATCAGATATGCAGGAACGGGGGCGGGGAGGAAGACAGAGATGCATATGAGATAATCAGATATGCAGGAACGGGGGCGGGGAGGAAGACAGAGATGCATATGAGATAATCAGATATGCAGGAACGGGGGCGGGGAGGAAGACAGAGATGCATATGAGATAATCAGATATGCAGGAACGGGGGCGGGGAGGAAGACAGAGATGCATATGAGATAATCAGATATGCAGGAACGGGGGCGGGGAGGAAGACAGAGATGCATATGAGATAATCAGATATGCAGGAACGGGGGCGGGGAGGAAGACAGAGATGCATATGAGATAATCAGATATGCAGGAACGGGGGCGGGGAGGAAGACAGAGATGCATATGAGATAATCAGATATGCAGGAACGGGGGCGGGGAGGAAGACAGAGATGCATATGAGATAATCAGATATGCAGGAACGGGGGCGGGGAGGAAGACAGAGATGCATATGAGATAATCAGATATGCAGGAACGGGGGCGGGGAGGAAGACAGAGATGCATATGAGATAATCAGATATGCAGGAACGGGGGCGGGGAGGAAGACAGAGATGCATATGAGATAATCAGATATGCAGGAACGGGGGCGGGGAGGAAGACAGAGATGCATATGAGATAATCAGATATGCAGGAACGGGGGCGGGGAGGAAGACAGAGATGCATATGAGATAATCAGATATGCAGGAACGGGGGCGGGGAGGAAGACAGAGATGCATATGAGATAATCAGATATGCAGGAACGGGGGCGGGGAGGAAGACAGAGATGCATATGAGATAATCAGATATGCAGGAACGGGGGCGGGGAGGAAGACAGAGATGCATATGAGATAATCAGATATGCAGGAACGGGGGCGGGGAGGAAGACAGAGATGCATATGAGATAATCAGATATGCAGGAACGGGGGCGGGGAGGAAGACAGAGATGCATATGAGATAATCAGATATGCAGGAACGGGGGCGGGGAGGAAGACAGAGATGCATATGAGATAATCAGATATGCAGGAACGGGGGCGGGGAGGAAGACAGAGATGCATATGAGATAATCAGATATGCAGGAACGGGGGCGGGGAGGAAGACAGAGATGCATATGAGATAATCAGATATGCAGGAACGGGGGCGGGGAGGAAGACAGAGATGCATATGAGATAATCAGATATGCAGGAACGGGGGCGGGGAGGAAGACAGAGATGCATATGAGATAATCAGATATGCAGGAACGGGGGCGGGGAGGAAGACAGAGATGCATATGAGATAATCAGATATGCAGGAACGGGGGCGGGGAGGAAGACAGAGATGCATATGAGATAATCAGATATGCAGGAACGGGGGCGGGGAGGAAGACAGAGATGCATATGAGATAATCAGATATGCAGGAACGGGGGCGGGGAGGAAGACAGAGATGCATATGAGATAATCAGATATGCAGGAACGGGGGCGGGGAGGAAGACAGAGATGCATATGAGATAATCAGATATGCAGGAACGGGGGCGGGGAGGAAGACAGAGATGCATATGAGATAATCAGATATGCAGGAACGGGGGCGGGGAGGAAGACAGAGATGCATATGAGATAATCAGATATGCAGGAACGGGGGCGGGGAGGAAGACAGAGATGCATATGAGATAATCAGATATGCAGGAACGGGGGCGGGGAGGAAGACAGAGATGCATATGAGATAATCAGATATGCAGGAACGGGGGCGGGGAGGAAGACAGAGATGCATATGAGATAATCAGATATGCAGGAACGGGGGCGGGGAGGAAGACAGAGATGCATATGAGATAATCAGATATGCAGGAACGGGGGCGGGGAGGAAGACAGAGATGCATATGAGATAATCAGATATGCAGGAACGGGGGCGGGGAGGAAGACAGAGATGCATATGAGATAATCAGATATGCAGGAACGGGGGCGGGGAGGAAGACAGAGATGCATATGAGATAATCAGATATGCAGGAACGGGGGCGGGGAGGAAGACAGAGATGCATATGAGGTAATCTAAAAATTAAAAGAGATCACATCAAAATACAACAATACCTAATAAGAAAAATTTAAAAGATAATATAAAAAATAATAAAAACTATTAATATTAAAGAATTGTTTATTGAATCAAAAATTATTTCTTTGTAATAAGTTTCTGATTTTTGATAATGAATTTTGGAGAGTTACATTAAGTTATTTGATTGCGAAAATAATCTTTCGATATAAGGATCTACTAATTTGATCTTGATCTATTAATTCTCTGATGAAAATAATTTGAACAATGGCTATATCAAACCGCATTTAATGGTGAAACAATAACCTTATAAAATAAAAATCAATAGAAATCTATTGATAATTTTATAACTTTTTCTATTAATTTTATTATATTTTTAATTTTTTATTTTTTTTAAATTATTTTAACAAATACTTATTTTAAAATAATTTATATTTCATATATGATATTAATAAGAACTAATGTTTCAAAATATATAAAAAATAATTATATAAATTAATTGCTTAATAGTATATTTTGATCGTTTTGAAAAAAATATTTTGTATAGTTTTGAAAATTATTTTATTTTTTTGAATCTGGACTATTTCACAAAATAATCAAAATGGATTTTGCAGATGCTTTCTTTGATCCAAAAGATTTTGAAGTCACAAATGTTTGCCTGGGGAAAGGCGCATATGGCCAAGTGTTCATAGCAATGAAAAAAGGTAAAAAATATGCAATTAAAATTATTGATACAACAAAAGGATTCAATTGGCATGATCAAATGCTGTTTGTTCGCGAATCACAAATTCTCAGCAAGCTCAATCACCCCTTTATTGTGAAGTTTTACGGCATTAATTTGACGTCATTTGATAATGATTCAGTCCTCCTCCCATCAATCGTCACCGAATTCCTGCCAAACGGATCGCTCAGGTCCGTCCTCGACAAGGAGGAGAAGTCGATTGCCGATCCCGCCTGGACGCCGAGCAAAAAGTACATTTCGCTGCTGGGCGTTGCGAGCGCGATGCGGTACCTGCACGCGCGCGGGATCCTGCACCGCGACCTCAAGCCAGACAACATCCTCCTCGACGCTGACTTCTGGCCGCACATCTGCGACTTCGGGCTGTCAAAGTGCTTCGCAAAAGCTCTCTCGAATTCAATGCAGCTGACAATGACAGGAAAAGTTGGGACCCCTGTCTACATGGCGCCTGAACTGCTGTCAGAAGATTACGATGACCAGGGCCATTTTAGCCCAAGCATCGACGTGTACTCGTTTGGCATAATTGCCTACGAAATCGTGACCGGAGTGGAGCCGTATTCAGAGCTCGGCAAAATCAGTTTTTACAAGCTCATTTCAAAGGTCATAAGCGGCTATCGTCCAGTCATTCCAGAAAAAACGCCTCAGCAAATGAAGGATCTCATCACTAAGTGCCTGAGCAATAACCCGAAAGCGCGCCCTTCTTTTGAAGATATTTTTTCTGAGCTTTCGGACAATTTCGAAAACTTCAGCGAGGATGTCGACGAGGACGAAGTCAGAAACTTCCTCGAAAAGATCAAAACTCTCGAAAATGATCAAGGTAATAAAAAGAAACCTCAGAGGAAAGGTGATTTTGACGATGCTGAAAGCTACTTTGACATCATCAACTCTTTTGCAGAAAATGTTGAATCACTCGATGAAATTGACTTCAGCGGCATTTTAAAAATGATTCAATTTTATGGAACAATCTTGCATAAGCTCTGTAAATTGGGTAATCTCGACCTTGTTGAACATATCATATCATTGAACAAGATGGATATTCATCTGAAAGATGTTTATAAATTGGGTTTTATTTAATAACATTCAAAAAAAAGTTTTCTTTTTTATGATGCTTTTATAGCAATTTTCAAAATAAAATTTCAAATCTCTTTAGTTTTATAATACAATATTACACTGCGCATGCCTTTCTGGAAATGTCGATCTTATTAAATATCTCGTATCGTTGAATGAGTTTGATTTCATGACGAAAAATGTTTGAACTTTATGCTTGTAAAATTCCAAAAAAACTTTAAAAAAATGACATTTGTAATGATTTTTAAATGGAATTCATGAATCCTTTTTTATCAGACAATATTGCATACAGCATGTTTATCAGGAAATATTGATGTTGTTAAATATATATTATCTTTAAATGTGATTTTGAACAGCTTAGTTGGCAAAATTTTTTTTTATATTTTCATAAAGTTTTTTATGTTTAGATGAATGGAATCACAAACAATTTTTTTTAAATAGAACAATATCACATTATGCATGCTTGTCTGGAAATGTTGAACTTGTCAAATATCTTATATCTCTTCATGTTTATAATCAAAAAAATGATATTTTTTCTTTTCTTTTTTATAATATTTTTTTTTAGAACTTTTCACAATGTTTAAATAGCTTATTTTAATGGAATTCTTCTTATCATTATTTCTCATAGAACAATGTTGCATTATGCTTGCGAGTCTGGGAATATTGATCTTGTCAAATACATAATCTCATTAAAAGTATTCGATATTTCATCTAAGACTGTTTTACTTTTTTTTTAAATAAAATTAAAACAAAAAAAATTTTTTACTGTTTCAAAAGCTATGATTTCAATGGAATTTCTTAAATCATTATTTTTTTTAATACAACCATTTTGCATTATGCCTGCCAATCAGGAAATTTAGATCTTGTAAAATATCTTATGTCTCTTGACAATATGGATATTGCTGTAATCAATGTTTTCTTTGTCTTTTTCCAAATTTGTAAAGTTTAAAAAAATTTTATTTGAACAAAATTTCTATATAGCAAATCATTTATAAAATTTATACTAAATTTAATTAATCAAAGCACACTTCATTATGCAAGTCTATCTGGAAACATTGAGTTGGTTAAATATATTATATCTTTGCAAAAGATTGATGTAAAATTGAAGAATTTTATTTTCATTTTGAAGTTTTTCATTACATTCATTCTTGCGTTTTTTAAACGGAATTCTAATATTAATTTGTTTATCAGAATATTTTAACAGCAGCAGCAAGAGCCGGAAAACTAGAACTTGTCGAATACTTAATATCACTGTGCTTGTTTGATATAAAAGAAAAGACAATTTTCACATCATTTTTCATTTGATTTTAAAGACATTTTTTTTATTATGTTTTCATTATGTGAATTAGCAATGTTTCATTATTCACGTGATTTATGACACTCTATTGCATTGTGCTGCATTTTCAGGCAACACTGAACTTGTCAAATATCTCATAGAATTGAATAAAATTGATATCCAGGCCGTAAACAATGTTTTTTGTTTATAGAATTCAATGACATTCCGAAAAAAAATTTTAAAAAATAAAATTCTATGCTTTGTATCATTTACTGGAACGTGCTGCATATTGCTTGCAAAACAGGAAATGTTAAACTTGTTAAATTTCTTATTTCTTTAAATATAATCAACACGCAGGCGACGGACATTTCACTTTAGTTTTTTTTTCACATCGTTTTTTCTTCAATGCAATTTGAATGACATTTTTTTTTGCATTTTATAAAATTTTTTACATACATGTTTCATTGGACACTTCTGCATTTGGCAAGCTTTTCAGGTAATATTGGAACTGTTAAGTACATTCTCTCGCTAGATGAATTTGATCCAAACGAAAAAGATAGAATTTCAAGTATAAGTGTTAAACAATGTTTAATAGTTAAAGATTTGTTTAAAGTCTCGCTATTAAGTATATTTACAAAACACCAATCGATTTAGCTAAAAAGGAAGGTTATAACAGGATTGTCAAAATACTACAAGAATACTAATTAATAAAAACATTCTTCATTTTGAATAAAATTTTTGAATAAATTGAATTACTTTTCAATTTTTTTAGCTTTTTTTATTTTTTCAAATGGAAATTAATTACAAAGATCTTAGGTCGCTTTTTCTATCCGATCCTTCCCTAGCAGTTGAATATTGCCATGCTATCATTTCCACTACCACAAAAATTGATACTTTCCAGAGTTTTTATACTTATCATCTTAGTAATTCGCAAAAATCTTCATGTTTAAACGAATGGATGTCACCTCAAATGTCAATTCACTGTAGTACTTGCGGAATGCAACCAAATGCATGCATTTGTTTGCAATGCTTTCTAAATGAATACAGCATTTCCGTTGATTCAAGGGGAAGCTGTGATTGTGGTGATTTTGCGCAAAGCATCATGGACTCGAAGATAACTGCCATCCAGAAGAATATTTGGATGAAAGCCTTTCCCAACTGCTCGCAGACATCGAATTCATGGCGTCATTCAAAGCGATAAAACGTTTGCAGCCGGACAAATGCCCAAATCTTCAAATAATCTTGCAGTTTCTGATATCTTTTTTAAAATATGGTGACGGTTTTCGACGGTTGCTTTCAATTTCTTTAACCGAAAGAATAAACTTCCCAAAATTTTCCAACGTCATTTTTGATGCGAGCCGCGAGTTCAACGAGCAGCTGCACTTCTTAGCAAACGATCAACTTTTCAAAGATAATTTGGCCATAGTGACCTGCATCTTGATGACGAGCAAGATCCCAATCAGCCTCGAGGCGATGCGCGGGAGCCGCGTTGAGCAGTGCCGCAGGATCAGGCAGTCTCAGGCCCCGCCAACTGCCGCGTGCAAGTGGCCTGGCTGAATATGAGATTGCGCGCTGGTGCTTCATGCTCGAGATGCTTCACGAGAAGGCAGTGAGCGATCACGGGGAGGCCTGCGCAGAGGGAGGAGCGCGAGGATGAGAGCCGCAGAGAGGGAGGCGATGCGGCAAATGCGCGAAGAAGAACTGCGGAAAGAGTCGCAGCTCGCGGATCCAGACACGATTGTTGCGAGGCACTGCCAGACAGTTATGCTGGCAGCGGCGCGCCCAGTGCTGCGCTCGACCTCTTCCTCGGCAAGCACTCGCTGTTCTTCAAGTCGCCAAGCGACATTGGCGAAGGCGGAGATCTGTGCGAGCCAGTCGACTGCTTCAACGAGCTCGTCTCCGGCGACCAGGACAAGATGAAGCGCCTGATTGTCAGCAACTTCTCACGCAGGCCCTGCCCGTCCGTCGTAATGTTCATCGGGTCCAGCGCATCGAAGGTTGCGGTCGTTGGCGGTGAGAGGATGAAGTGCCTGAGGCTGCCCTGACATCAGAGGATTATCTCATATGCGGGCTGGACGCATTTTGATTCACTCCGTTTCTTGAAATCAATTTTTTTTTTAAATTTTTTGTATGAGTAAAGAACAAGAATCTATGCTTTATTGTTATTTCATCATCTTTGTATAACATAATATGTATTTAAAAAAAAAAAAAAAAAAAAAAAGATTTTGTTGTATCAATTTTTAAAATTGACTAGTCAAAATCACTATGAAAAATAGAGTTTTAAAGGCTTGAAGTGTATTTTTTTGGTCAATTATATAATTACATGAAATAAATAAATAAAAAAAAAAATTATTTTTATTAATTTTGAGAGGTCGCAATAAAGAAATGTTACAATGTGAGATGTCAATTAGCACTAAGCTTCAGAGAGGAAAGGGCGGACTCTTGGTGGTATGTGGCTGGAGCTGAAGTCATCATCAGCGGTTGGCATTTCATTCAGCTTTGCGGGGCCGTCAATCAGGTCCTTTGGGTAGGCGGGCTTTTCGATTACGATTTTTTTCTTCCTAAAGTCTAGGATGTTTTCGTCGTCGTTTCCTTCCTCTTCGTCCTCGAGGTAGTTGTTCTCCTTGATCCAGTTGTTGATCTTTGTCTTCATTTCGTTGTCGATTTTGAGGTTCATGTTCAAGTCGCGTGGAAGTGGAAGAGGCTTCCCGTTCTCGTCGTTTTTGGCCCTGCAGACAGGGTTCTCCGTTGAGTTCAGGTACTTCTCGAGCGCAACCTTCTCGTAGTAAACGCCGGACGACGCCTTCACGGGCTCCTTCATGATATCCCTCGTGATCGGGCAGAGGAACTGCTCGGGTGCGATGGAGCTTCTGATGTTCTTTGTGTAGTCTATGACAGACTGGTTGTCTTCCTCGATTTGCCAGGCCTCTTCCCACTTTTCCGCGGTGTCCTTCCCGTTTCTGTCGTTCCACGCGTTCACCTCCCTGGCGAAGTCCGGCTGCCTGTCCTTGTACTTCTCGCGCTTCAGGTCGACGCAGCTGTCGAAGTTGTAGTTCAGTAGAAGGTAGCGGATCTGCCCGATCAGCTCGCGAACTGACATGTCGCTGCGGTAGTTGTTCTCGAGTGTGTCGAGGCAGATCCTCCCCTGGTCGGTTATGTTGGGGTGGAACGGCGGGAACATGAACCTGAACATCGGCGCCTGCGCCGGGTATTCAGAGTTGAATTCTGCAATCATGTAGAACCACTTGCTCGCGTAGAGCGAGCCCTCAAAGCCTTTGATCAGGACTCGCCACACGTCAACCCTGTCCTTGAGCGGGTACACGCGGAAGTCTTCGTCAGGCTCAGTGATGATCTTCTTCAACTCAGAAATGATGCGCTTCGTGGCGGGGTGGCTGAAGTGCGACGGCGCGTCTGCATGGCCCTCCATCAGCGCAAGAACCTCCTTCTCGAACTGCGTGATTGCGTACGAGGGACTCGTGACGTGCACGTCCTTGTCTGCGAATTCGTTCTGCCGTATCTTTATCTCGCTGTCGAGCTGGTCGACTGTCACTGGCGGCAGGCCCTTGACTTCGTCGAGCGTCACCTCCCTCTGGCGGAACTCGCCGAACTGGCGGAGGTTGACATTGAAGAACTCCTCCTTGTTGAAGAAGTCGAGTCCTTCCTCGAGCGTCCTTGGGAAGATGGAGATGCCGCCGGTGAAGCGCGATATTGCGACGAGCTCCCGTGCGATATCGTCCGACACGATGATGCCGTCAACGCGGATTTTCTTTTGCAGCAAGAAGTTCATTACGTCAGTCATCTCCTGCTTTGTGCAGTGCTCGTCGTTCCCGTCGGATATGACAATAATTCGCATGACAGCGTCGGTGAACTTGTTGTCTTTGTTCGCCTCGAGCATCTTATCCGCCGCCGCCTTGATCGCCGTGAACATCCTCGTGCCGCCTTGGGGCACCTCGCCCTTGTGTATCATCCTCTCCACGAAGTTGTTTGCAAGAGGATTGAGCTCGTTTCGCACCTCGTGTTCGTGGTTGAACATGATGGATCCATAGAGCGATGATGTGTGGTACTTGTAGCACGCCTCGATGAACTTGGTGAAGAACTTCTGTGAAATAGTGAACCTGTCCTCGTACGTCCCGTATATCAGCTTCCTCTGCCGATAAAGCCTGAGCGCTTCTTCAACGTTTGTTAGTGGAAGAATCATCGATCCTGACTTGTCGATGCAGATCTCGACGAGCTGCGTCACCTTCTTTGCGTCGATCGTCTCGATGACCTTCCTGTCGAAGAGCTCGCCGTGCGTCTTGTAGTCAACGCCGATGACCTTCACTGCGATGTTCTCGTACGTGTCGTGCTCGATCTCGCCGTTTTCTGGGTTTATGTAGTCGATCTTGTCCCTGTCTGTCTCGTCCTTCGAGATCGACGCCGCCAGGAAGAGCCACGGGCCATTTAGCCCTTTAAAAAGCGACACGCGGTGCATCTCCCTGAGAGACATCGGCGGGATGATCGCCAGCGTGCTCGTGTGGCTGAAGGCGTCCGCGAAGTCTTGGCCTGTCAGCTGCGGCAGCGCAAACCTGATGTGGTCCTCGTCCCTGAAGTCCGGGTCGTACGCAATGATGCTGTCGATCTTCATTTCGTCGTAGTTCTCGCTGAAGTACTTCTCGTAGCCGATGCTGTAGAACGGCCGTATGAACTCTGTGCACGGGATCCTGGCGCTAATCCTGATATTCATGAAAAAGGTCAAAAAATTGACCGTACTGGAAAAAAGCTTTGAATCTTCAATTTTGAGGGTTTTGCCCATTTCCTTGAATAGGAGAATCATCGGCACGGTGATCTGCAGAATGGTTCGGCCTGTAACTCGGCTCAGGCACGCGAGATGGTACAGCCCGCATATCATTGGCGCAAACTGGCAATATTTGGATATTGAATAGATCATCCTTCTGACATTTGGTGCATTTTGCTGAATGTACCCTAACACTGACGCTATTTCGCAGAGGCCACTTGTTTCTCGATTTATGTCTGGCGATAAAAGGGTGCGGATTTGGGGATCTTTAATGTTACATATTTTATCATAAGTTTTTTCTAAAACTGCATCGGTGATATTTTCGTTCGTAACTAAAATGGCATAAAGATGTGGCATGTACAATGGAAATGACTTAATAAATTGACTAATATTAGATTTGAAAAATGGAATGCCACCTGGTAAGAAAACAAGTATTTTGTTAGAATCTATATTGGTTTTATATTGGTTAGAAAGCATATTTTTGATTTTATTTTGAATATCGGAAAGATTATCTTTTTCAATGTCGATCTTGAGTTTATTTCCTGAGGTCATGCTTTGGAAATTCACAGTACTATAAACTATAAAAGTTCTTAGGTTACTACCTTCAGTAATTTTGCTTTGATAACGAGGAACAATAATAGGAGTGCGATAAAATTCTAATTTTGGTTTTTTTCCATTTACTTCTTTGATATCAAATGTAATAACATCTTGAGAGCGAACACATCTTGATACAATATTTGTGCTTTGAAGATCAGACCCATAAATTTTAGCTTTTAATTCTGGAATTATACCAAATTCCTTTTTAACTCGTGATGTTACATATTTAACATCATCAAATTGGCTGATTGGCATAACAAATTGTCCATCTATTCCATTAATTTTATATGAAAGATAGTACGCCATGATAAAATTTTATAAAATTTTATTATATTTTATGTCACATGTCGCTTTAGATATGACAAAATAAAATTCAAGCCCATAAAAAAGTGGGAATTTCCCATAATCAATAAATCATTTTAAATTTTCTAAGCGAAGATTAATATTGTAAATAAATTGTATTATTCTCAAAATAAATTTTACATATCAAAAGTGATAAAAAACGCAAAGAGGCATTTTTTATGGAAAAAGTGACAAAACCCCAGAATTTTTCTTTGAGTCTTTCAATGCAATGAGTAAAAATTGAAAAAATTATTTGGACAATCGCTTTTTTCTACTCCACTTTTTGAATGGTTTTTCTATCCATGAGTAGCTCTCATTGAAAGTAAAAAACCACCATCTTAAGGTGAAATTTAACGTACTCTGTTAATAAAATTAACCAAAAAATCCTAAATTTAAATTTTTCCTTAAAATTTTAACTATTTGCTTTTTTTGATATAATTTTTTTTTTATTTTTACATAATTTTTCAGGAATATACGCACCAGTGATCACCACGGGGCTGCGCGAATTGCTGGATGAATCGGGAAGCCATTTGAACTATATAATTATGAATTATTTAGCAAAAATTGAATAAAAAATGTATAAAAAGTATTCAAAAAGTTTAAATGTTTTCAAAAAATATTTTTATATTTTTATAATTATTATATATGTAGGGGGTTTTACAAATTTTTTTTAAAAAAAAAAAATTTGGAGGATTTAAAAAAAAACGTTTTTTTGGGTAACTTTTTTCTCGACAATCAGTATAATTTTGTTTAAAGCAGCGTGTGTGCAATGAACTGTTGTATACTATTTGTCCCAGAATGGACTATATAATGAAGATGTATTGAAAGTAAAATACAGCCTGTTTCTCATAGTCTATAAGCCATCCATTTTGTTTGTTTTTAAGAGAAACAAAAATATATAGTGGGAGAATGTAGATTGAACTTTTTTCAGAAAAAAAGTGAGAAATTATATACTTTACAAATTATATTCATTCAATTTTGCCTATTCAAAAGTTCATTCCATTTTTCTCGCCTCAAAAAGTTGTATAAGAGTAAAATTTATAAATTTTATAGTTTATTAAAGGTAAAAATACTGATTAATCATCTTAACGGCATCTTAATATCGATATTGAGCATGAATACGCTTATATTTGTGACAAAACTTTCATAATTATTTGCTATATAAATATGGGATATTTGTGATATCTGTAGCAAACTAGTATATCTCGAAGGATATATACAAGAAGTATGTGAGGTAATATGTGAGTGGCTTCGTCATTCTCCAAATAGCTTTGTTATGTCTGTTTATTAATTCCAAATTTCATATAAATTGAATGTTTTCAATTTTAGTTCAGCCGGTATTTCTTCCGCTATAACAAAGCAAGCCGTGCGCTGGTTAAAAATCTTAATTACACTGTTTTGCTGGCTGTCGTCGTTTTCGCTGTCCTTCAGCTTCACTGTGCGCAGGAGCGGGCAGCCGTCGACAGCGGTGCAGGCATTAATCCTGTGAAACGCGAGCATCAGGAATACCATTGAGAGCGCCTGCAGCGTCACGAACATGACGATGAATGCGAAGATTGGCGTCACGACTGGCGAGCGGCTGCGCACGGTGTGCATCGCCATGTAGCAGCAGGCGGCGAGATGAGCCTCGCGCAGGTCGATTGCGAGCCCGGCCTTCGCGAGGCTCAGCGGCGGCACCGCGAGGAACGCTGCGATGAAGACGAGCATGAAGACGCCAGCGGGCAGCGCGAGCCTGGAGTCGTCGCTCGTGTGGAACGACACCATCAGCGGCAGGACGCCGGCGATGCTGGCAATCGGCACGCCGCGCATCGCCACCCTGCAGCACTGCGACGCGCACTTTTTCTTCTCCCCGTCGTCGAGGGAGGACCTGCGTGCGTGCGCGCAGGCGAGGCTCGCCGCAATCGAGAACAGCGAGACCAGGTCGTACTTGTGCTTGATGCGGCAGCCGTGGGCGTCGAAGAATGTGCTCTGTACGTGCTCGCGGTTTTTCTCCGCGTTGAGGAGGAGGGCGTCAACGCCCAGCACCAAAATTGAGAGCAAGAGGCCAATTAAAATGTAGTTGTTTTTGCCGTTGGGAATTCGCTCTTGGAGGCAGATGCTGAGCACAGCAAAGCAGGCGCTGTATGCCGCTGCGAGTGCTGAGTAAATTATGATGAAAAGTTGGAGAAGCTGGAAACGATAATCATGATGATTCTCTCCATTACAAAATTCTAAGTCAACTATGACATTTATCTTACTTCGGCATATGTAAAAATATGGAGTTAAAATGCTTTTCGTTGGTATTCGCCCGTGAATTTCTGTATCATTTTTAATTGAATATTGAATTTTTGATAAATTGTATAGTCCTTTGCAATAACTCGGTAAATCTCCTTTGGCATCAATTTCAGAAGTTGCATCTTTATTAAAGCCATACTCTAATTGTGATTGTTTTTTAAAAAAAGAATATGATTGTTCTTCAAACTCTATACGAGTATATGTTAGAAATAGAAGGATATGAAACATTTGGACGAATTTTGAAATAAATTTTGAAATGAAATAGACGTAAATATGATGTTTAGTGGTTAGAAAATTATGAGAATAGATTTTTTTTCCTCCTTTGAATTCGAAGCATAGGGGGTCCAGCTAAATCGGATATTTCCCTCATTCCAATTATCTAGGCACCCACTCAAATATCGTGCTCATTGATAATTTTATTAAAAAAAAATAGGCAAGGCACTTTTTCTTGCATTTTGGTTAAAGAACCTACAAATTCGCCGATTCTTGAGTTTTAGTGGAATATCAGGTGATCCACTAGCGTCATCAAGGATGAGATCAATTTCATCCTTATCACGGTTATTCGAATCAGTTGCATATCCGATATGCGCTTTTCTGAAAAGAGGCTTGAATGAGTGAGCTCCGATGATTCAGTGAGTTGAGAAGAGAGCGAGAATTCTTGTGATTCAGTGAGCAGGAGCGACTGGCTGAAATATCTGGATGGCGAAAATCTTGAGGTCGGATTGTGGTTATTCTGATGGAGAAAATACATCGGCTTTTGTTGATCGGTTAGAATCGGTGAACACCAATGATTATGTGAATTCTGCTGACCATGTGAAGGAGTGATTCAGTGAATGTAGTCGATAATGAAAGTCGCGATGTCTCACTAAATAGCGTTGATCGAGAAGGATCTCTTGACTATGCAAAGCCTTTTGATAGCAAAGATGCTTGATCCAGAAAAGTTCATTACGAGGCTTTTGTCGCCGAATACTTTTTGTCTCTGTGAACTGATTCGCTAAGTTGGCACTCTGTGAGCTGCGCCTATTTAGTGAATTGTTTAGATGATGAAAACTTTTTGAATGGCTAAAAATGTCTGATTTTGAATGCAGCTCTCAAATTGAGAAAAGATGAGATTTTGAGAGTTTCTTGGCCTCAGCTCCTTGGTGAGTAGCGAGGTCTACAGATGTCCTCCTTTGATCCACGGCAACAAGAGAAGGTGCATCCTGCAGTTCCAATATTTCTTCGGCATCAAAAGCAAGCGCGCCTGTCCTCTCATTCATGAGTATTTTTCCGGAAGATGCCATCAGTGACTTTGGCTGAATGTAATTGGCATCAGTTGCAATTAGAAAAAAAAATATTTTCTATAATGTGTTCACAATGATTATTGGAATAAGGCCAAATAAGGCTTGAAAAAGTATAAGCAAAAGATTATTATATTAAAGGATGCTTTTAACTTCATGAGATATTGGTTCATCACTTATAATAAAAAATTTGTATTCAAATGGTCAGAAACCTGTGAAAATTTGTTGAATTTTATTGAATCTGAATAATCAATTCGATTATGCAAATTTCCGTGATTCCTTAAATTGAGTAAAGAAATAAATTTTCATGTTGTAATACAATATACCTTATTTTCTGAATTATTTTGATGATTACGAAGTTTAAGATAGAATATTGGTCATTTGATGGAGAAAATATGTCTGTTTTTGTAAATTAACTTGAATCAGATGACCAACATTCTTGCATGTTGGATTTACATAAATTTGGTTTATCTAGAAACAGAATACATTTATTTTTATATCAAACAATATAAAGTATTCAATTTTATTTTCTGAGTCTAACCATAAAAATTCAATATTATTTAATTTTCAATTATTGTTTTTTCAAATTATTTATTAAATATCTTGAAAATTTAAAATCAAATAATATATATTTTATTATAATATTAGTTATAATATAAAATGAAAAATATATATTGTGTTTAAATCAAATATCTTTCATTTTATATAGAAATAATTGACATGATTATGAGTTTTGATAAAAATATAATTTTTAAATAATATAAGCATAACATGAACTAAATATGATAGTTCGGTATCTATTTCATTCATAAGAATAAAAAATATTCAATTGAAACGCATTCAAAAAATTGAGTAATTTATTTATAAATTGAATCAATTTTGACCAATCAAGATTGGTCACTTTCAAATCAAATATAAATGAATAAAAAGTATACAATATATATAAAATATATTGAATTTTGATAATAAGGATGTAAAAATGTATCAAAATAAAGAAGCAACAGAAAGAATTGAAAGCAATTATTTTGCAATTCTTTCAAATGATGATTATTTTCGATGAAAAATAGGAAAATGAAATAATCTATCTTGTGCAAGATGATACACTTCATTATTAATTGATACATTCATTCCATATGAAAGTAAACAACAGCAATTTCAGCCAGAACAGATGCAATGTTTACGTCATGGCACCGCTCGACGTTATAAATGAAGAAGGAAAGCCATCTTACTTAAACAAATTTACAGATTGGTGTGAACAATTAAAAGAAGGAGGAATTGATGGAGTCATGATTGACGTTTGGTGGGGACTCGTTGAAAAAACTGCAAATAAATATCGATGGCATGGTTATGATCAAGTATTCAAGGTTATGCACAAAATTGGTCTTAAAATTCTTCCAGTGTTGAGCTTCCATCAATGCAGTGGAAACATCGGAGATACAGTTCATATTCCAATTCCACAATTTGTATTTGAAAATGAAGTCAAACCTTATTTCGTTGACAGATTTAACCAAATCAATGATGAATACATCTCATTTTCATATGACAATATCAAACTTGGCGAAAGGACACCACTCGAAATGTATCGCGATTTCATGATCAACTTCAACCAACACTTCCAAAAGTACATCAAATGCAAGACAATTTCAAAAATCGAAGTCGGACTCGGGCCATGTGGCGAGCTTCGTTATCCTTCATATTTGTTATCAAGATGGGAATATCCATCAAGCGGCTCATTCCAATGCTACGATGAAATGTCCAAAGAAATGTTTGCTAGAGACGCCAAAGAAGCAGGTCATCCAGAGTGGACATCGCCACCAACAGATATTGGAGATAATTACAATGTGTACCCAGGTGGGCCTACATTCTGGACGACAGGATACAAGACAGAATACGGAAAATTCTTCCTGAGCTGGTATTCGCAAAAGTTGATCGAACACGGAAGGAACATCTTGAGAACAGCACGAAAAGTATTCACCAACATAGAAATCTCAGGAAAAGTCGCGGGAATTCATTGGCAGTATCTGAATGAGGCGAGAAGTGCCGAGGCAACAGCAGGATACTACAACACAAATGGAAATGACGGTTATTCAGAAATCGCAAAGATGTTCAAAGAAGAAGACATCGATTTTTGTTTCACATGTCTCGAAATGCGAGGGCAAGACAGATATGCATCCTCTGATCCAGCGAGTCTCGTGAATGATGTCTTTGAAATTGCAAGTAAAAACGGGCTTAATTTTGAAGGCGAAAACGCTATCGAGTGCTACCACTGGGACGCATACAATCAGATATTAAAGTGGAAATCAAGAGGAATGAAAGAATTCACTTTCTTGAGAATGACCGACAAGCTAATGAACAACGAAAAGGCATGGACTGATTTTGTCAAATTCACTCAGCAAATGCATGACTCTTTTGGCCAAGATGATGAAGAAGACGATTCTGAATATGAAAAGGAAAGTTACGAATACTACAATTTGAATTGCAAATATAATTTGTTATAATTTAGAATTATTATTAGATATATAGACATAGATATTAATAAATAGATCGCTTGTAAAAAATTATTTATTTATTTGCTAATCGCTCAATCATCTTTTAAAGCCAAAACAATGATCAAGTCTAATTTTGCGATAATTTAAATCAACCAAAAATTTGTATATAAAATGAAGTTTATTTTGCATTGATGAAACAAAAGTTATAAAATCATGTATTAATTCAAAGATGATTTTATTTAATTTTGAGTTTTTGAGTTCATTTCAAGTTCAAAATGGAGAATATATGGGTAATTAAAGATGAAATTGTGATTAAAAAAAAAATCAGTATTATACATGTTATCACGCTTATCTTTTAATCATTTATTTAATTAAAATAGTACATATTTTGAATAGCTTTATAAATAAGTGATTCATAAAAAGTTGAACATTTTTCTTGATCATTTTAAATTGATTGAAAAACCTTCATAAAAAAGATGGTTAATATCTTTTGGTTGTTTAGCTTCTTCTTTTTTTAATACAGGAAATTCCTTATGAAGCATGAAATATGCAAAATCATATACAGGGTCAATGATAAATGAATAAACCATGTCATATTTTTCATAAAATAAAAGCAGTGTGTCTACCTCGTATTCAAGTAAATATGCTAAAGGCTAATATTTAATTTTCTGGAGATAAAGATAACTCTTGTTTATTAATTTCTCATCATTGCTCTTAAAATGAATTAAAAACAAGAAAATATTTGCATTATAAAATTCATTACCCACAGCTTTTTCCAATAATTCAACTGATTTGCTAATATCTTTATCAACACCAATTCCAAAAAAATAAAATTTAGATAAGTTGAACAATGCAAAAGGACTGTTACAAATATTAATAGCTTCATTGAAATATAGAATAGCTACAAATATATTTTTTCTTTCATTTTTATAAATGACGCCAAGATTATTTTTGGCTTCATGATAATCTAGACTTGAACACTCTTTCAAGTAATGAATTGAATTTTTAATATCACGATGAGTATAAATTCCTTCATAATAAATCATGCCTAATAACAATTTGGATTCATAACATCCTCCTTCTGCAGACAAAGTTGCATAATAAATTGCTTTATTTATATCATTTTTGATAAAAGGTGATAATCCAGCATAAAATATTAATGCAAGAGCATATTGTGCAAATTTATTTTTGAGTTTTGCTGAATAAGTTAATAATTTAATTGCCTTATTCATATTATTTTGTGTATTCTCTGATTTAAGATAAGAAATGCCCCGCATGAGAAAAGATATCCGATTGTTTTTGTTTAAAAAAAGATTCAAATATTTAGTTGCCTTTGAAACATCGATTGGAGCATTTTTACAAGATGAATATAAAACATATAAACAAAATGCAGAAAGATCATATCCGTTATCCAATGAAAGAGTAAAATAGTGAATAGATTTATTAATATCAATATCCATATAGATCCTTGATTTGAAGCTAATGTAAAATATTTTATCGCCCTGTTTAAATCCTTTGGAGTGTTAATTCCATCTAAATAAATATAGCCTAGGGATTCTTGCGCTAAAAGCAAGTTTTTATCAGAACAAATTGTTATAAAATGTATTGCTTTATTTATATCTTGTTTTATCAGTTTTCCTTCAAAATAAATAATTCCTAGCTTAAATCGTGACAAAAGGTCGTTATTGTCCGCAGCCTTTGATAAATAATAAATTCCTTTTTTGATATCTGAATTACCAGATTTATCGAATAAATATATATCTGATAGAATAATTTGTGCTTCTAAATAATTTTTGTCAGCAGAGAGTGTGAAAAAATGAATAGCCTTTTCAATATTTGGTTGAATCAATTTAGATTCTGTATATATTCTACCAAGAAGATATTGTGCCTCTGGATTTCCTTTGTCTGATGCTTTTGTTAAATAATAAATTGATTTTCCTACGTCACGTCTTACTATATAACCAGTATAATGAAACTTGCCAAGAAAAATCAAAGCAGAAACATTTTCATTAGAAGCAGCAAGTTTGAAATATGTTAATGCTTTGTTATAATCTTGCTTAGTTATTTTACCTTCAAGATATATAACTGCAAGATATAATTGTGCTTGGTCATTATTTAGATTTGCCGCAAGTGTAAAATAATGAATGCTTTTTGGATAATCGGGTTTTACATATCTTCCTGCATAAAATAATGATCCAAGCGTTATTTGTGCCAATACAGCTACTGTTTTCTCTTCATCTTGATTTGCTGCCAGATCGAAGTAATAAACACATTTGTTCATATCATGAGGTAGAATTGTTCCATGATAATGCATTTTACCAACTACTATTTGAGCATATACATCTTTATATTTTAATCCAAGTTTCAAAAGTCCGATTATTTTTTTCATTTCGCAATTAATATCAAAATTAATTTGGGAAAAAGAACGAATCCCAAGTGAAATATACGAACTACCGAATCGAACTTGATTTATTTCAGATAAAGATTTAAATTTTGATTCGTATTTAACGCAATTAAAAACTGAATAATATAATTCTGTGGCATTTGGTCGAGAATCAGGCGAAAAATCAAAACATTTTTTATATGTATTAAAAATTAATTGGTACTCATCTGGAACAATGCAGAATAGTTTATTACTCAAAATGCTTTTCTGTGATTCATAAAATTGATTTAAATATGGAATCGTTAGCAAATCGTTATAACTTTTCTCATTAATGATGAAATGAATAATCATTGCTACCGAATACATATCTGACATGAAAGAATAGTCACCTTTTAAATATTGTTCAGGAGCCAAAAAGTGTTCACTACCAAAAATTTTTGTAACTAATCCATTATTGTCTTGACTTGATTTTTTTCTAGTTTTATCGAAATCAATAAACACAGGATTGTGATTGACGTCAATGATAATGTTGTCCCATTTCAAATCACGTAAAATCCAATCTTTATTATGAACAAATTCGATTGCTATTATAATTAAAAATATAATTTTAATTTTTTCATTATAATCGATTTTTCCTTTTGAATCAAGAATAAAGTTTTCTAAAGTTTTGCCATCAATGAATTCAATAACAATAATGAAATTATGTCGATCTTCAATTGTTCCATAAAATTTGCAAAATAAGAAATTTTGATTATTAATTGATTTGTAAAAATCAATTTCTCTTTGACAATACTTCATTGATTCATCATCGTTTTTATTGAATGATTTCAGCACATAAAGTAATTGGTTACTCAAATTAAAACTCAATGAAACATTGCTACTAAAGTATTTTATATCGACAAAATCATTAATGTCATACTTTTTATTACTTTTATCTTTTGCTAAAAGAGTCAATATTTGGCTCTTTCGGATTATGCTATTGATTATTTTGTTTTGAATTGCGGAAATGTCACTTTTGTCAAATTGAAAAAAATTTTTTTGGCTTATCTCGTCAATTGGCTTGTTGACTGCAATGTGATATTTTTCTTTGGATTTATCATTTAAGAATAAAATACTTTCTTGTAAAAATTTAAATATACTTTGTTCAGTTTGAAGAGTAAATTGATCTATAATTATAATATTATTGTTAAAAAGAAAAAAATATAGATCTATTGTATTAGTTGCTAGATAATCACCACTAATTTTAAATTTATTAGTTTGCGTAATGAATCCTCCAAAAATATTTATAATATTTTTAAAATCTTCATATTTCAAAAAATTTGCATCAGGAGTAACTTTAAAAGATGTATTAATCGTTAATCTGGATGTAATTCCAGAGAAAATGTTTGTACCCTCGATATTAATCTGGCCCAAATTATGCATATGGACCAGTATAGATATTTTCCTGTTAACTTAAAATTTCAAAAAAACGTATTTTCATTAATTCAAAAAGTTTTTAAAAAAATGTAAAAGATATAGAAATATGGTAACAATTAAAAACAATAAAACAATTAAAAATTATCAAAAAAAAAGGTAGAAATGGGTGATTGGCTAGTAGTGAAATGCAACTATGAGAATAAAATGAAGCATAATATCATCTTCTAATAAAGCCGAAGGCTTATGAAAGGCAATTGGCAAGGAATTCGAAGGAGTTAAAGCAATGTTAAAGATATTGCCAAGAATCAAAAAGGTGATCTATTAATGAACAGAAGACTTTCAAAATGTTCGAAATATTAATTGGGATAGTATCACTTTTAAAAACTTTTTTCACTTAAAGTATCACTTTTTGAGAGAGAAAAAAAAATCAGTAACACTAATTTGCTTTTAAAAAAATATTCAGTAACACTTTTCCTCTGAAAAACATATCACTCTAAATTAAAAAAATGTTAAGTGCTGCAGCTTTGGTAGTAAGGAAACTTCAAAAAAATATATATTGATTGGCATCAGACAAAGATTATTTCTGTGCAAGCTCGCCTCCAAACAAGGTTTTTATTTGACATATCAAATTACAATTATCCAACACATCTTCAAAAAATGCTTATAAATTAGTGGTTATTATAGACAATCGTTTTTGTTTTTTATGTATTTAATCCTAGACGCGAATCTCTGTGTTTTCAAATCAGTGATTAATATCGAATAATCAGATTTCAGACTCCCACACTCAGATACGATTCCATATCTCTTTAAATATTATTCTCCATCGTTTTTTACGTATGGTATATGTATTAGATGTTACATATACTAGTTTAAAAATATTGAATATTTCAATAATATTCAATAAAAAATGTAATAAATAAAAATGTAATTGCAATAAAATTATTCTTTATAAAATGTTAATTTCAATTATGCTATTTTTATTTCTTTTTCTCTTTTTTTAAAGGAGAAATTAAAGTTTTTTGTTCCAAAAAATTATAAACGTATTTTTTACGAATTTGTTAAAATGTAAACGTGCAACATTATTACAAATGTATCAATAAATGAATAAATATTTTTTAAATGCCAATATCCAACTAATTGCTATTCTGTTTATTGTATTTCATCAAAATATTGCAATTTTAAAGTTTTTTTTGATTTAAATATGTGGTTCAGATTATAATTTGAATTGTCTATGCCTAAAATTAGTTTATTTTACCTAATAAAATGCTTTATTACTACAATATTCAATTTTTTCAATAAATTTTAGGAGTTTTATAAAAATATCATATTGATATATTAAAGATTCATAAAAAAGAAAAGTGATAAGGAAAATGAAATATATTGTGTGATCAAATTTAATAAGGGGAAAATGAAGAGAAATAAAAATAATGATTATGAATAATGAAATGATGGTGGAAAAAAATGATGTAATTTGCAAATTTATTATTATATTTGAGTAATATTTACAAATGGATCATTTCATTTGCACAAAAATTAAATATATTTGGAAAGAATAAAAAAATGATTATGGCAAAGAAGAAGAAGAAGATGATGATGATGATGACAGAGAAGAAGAAGAAGAAGATGATGATGGTGACAGAGAAGAAGAAGAAAATGATGAAGATGATGACAGAGAAGAAGAAGAAGATGATGATGAAGATGATGACAGAAAAGAAGAAGAAGATGATGATGACAGAAAAGAAGAAGAAGAAGATGATGGTGACAGAGAAGAAGAAGAAGAAGAAGAAGATGATGATGATGATGACAGAGAAGAAAAAGAAGATGATGAAGATGATGGCAGAAAAGAAGAAGATGATGATGATGATGATGACAGAGAAGAAGAAGAAAATGATGAAGATGATGACAGAAAAGAAGAAGAAGATGATGATGACAGAGAAGAAAAAGAAGATGATGAAGATGATGACAGAAAAGAAGAAGAAGAAGATTATGATGATGACAGAGAAGAAGAAGAAAATGATGAAGATGATGACAGAAAAGAAGAAGAAGATGATGATGACAGAGAAAAAGAAGAAATTGATGAAGAAGAAGATGATGGTGATGATGACAGAGAAGAAAAAGAAGATGATGAAGATGATGGCAGAAAAGAAGAAGAAGAAGATGATGATGATGACAGAAAAGAAGAAGAAGAAGATGATGATGATGACAGAAAAGAAGAAGAAGAAGAAGAAAATGATGAAGATGATGACAGAAAAGAAGAAGAAGAAGAAGATGATGACAGAAAAGAAGAAGAAGATGATGATGATGACAGAAAAGAAGAAGAAGAAGATGATGATGATGACAGAAAAGAAGAAG
This sequence comes from Tritrichomonas musculus, assembly GCA_039105265.1. Classification (NCBI taxonomy): domain Eukaryota; phylum Parabasalia; order Tritrichomonadida; family Tritrichomonadidae; genus Tritrichomonas; species Tritrichomonas musculus. Next base: position 243,843 of record JAPFFF010000078.1, on the reverse strand, counting down.
AAGAAGATGATGATGATGACAGAAAAGAAGAAGAAGAAGATGATGATGACAGAAAAGAAGAAGAAGATGATGATGATGACAGAAAAGAAGAAGAAGATGATGATGATGACAGAAAAGAAGAAGAAGAAGAAGATGATGATGATGATGACAGAGAAGAAAAAGAAGATGATGAAGATGATGGCAGAAAAGAAGAAGAAGATGATGATGATGATGACAGAAAAGAAGAAGATGATGATGATGATGACAGAGAAGAAGAAGAAAATGATGAAGATGATGACAGAAAAGAAGAAGAAGATGATGATGATGACAGAAAAGAAGAAGAAGAAGATGATGATGACAGAAAAGAAGAAGAAAAAGATGATGACAGAAAAGAAGAAGAAGAAGATGAAGATGATGACAGAAAAGAAGAAGAAGATGATGATGATGACAGAAAAGAAGAAGAAAATGATGAAGATGATGACAGAAAAGAAGAAGAAGAAGATGATGATGACAGAAAAGAAGAAGAAGAAGATGATGATGATGACAGAAAAGAAGAAGAAGAAGATGATGATGATGACAGAAAAGAAGAAGAAGATGATGATGATGACAGAAAAGAAGAAGAAGATGATGATGATGACAGAAAAGAAGAAGAAGAAGATGATGATGATGATGACAGAGAAGAAGAAGAAGAAGATGATGATGGTGACAGAGAAGAAGAAGAAAATGATGAAGATGATGATGATTGAAAAGAAGAAGAAGATGATGATGAAGATGATGACAGAAAAGAAGAAGAAGATGATGATGACAGAAAAGAAGAAGAAGAAGATGATGGTGACAGAGAAGAAGAAGAAGAAGAAGAAGATGATGATGATGATGACAGAGAAGAAAAAGAAGATGATGAAGATGATGGCAGAAAAGAAGAAGATGATGATGATGATGATGACAGAGAAGAAGAAGAAAATGATGAAGATGATGACAGAAAAGAAGAAGAAGATGATGATGACAGAGAAGAAAAAGAAGATGATGAAGATGATGACAGAAAAGAAGAAGAAGAAGATTATGATGATGACAGAGAAGAAGAAGAAAATGATGAAGATGATGACAGAAAAGAAGAAGAAGATGATGATGACAGAGAAAAAGAAGAAATTGATGAAGAAGAAGATGATGGTGATGATGACAGAGAAGAAAAAGAAGATGATGAAGATGATGGCAGAAAAGAAGAAGAAGAAGATGATGATGATGACAGAAAAGAAGAAGAAGAAGATGATGATGATGACAGAAAAGAAGAAGAAGAAGAAGAAAATGATGAAGATGATGACAGAAAAGAAGAAGAAGAAGAAGATGATGACAGAAAAGAAGAAGAAGATGATGATGATGACAGAAAAGAAGAAGAAGAAGATGATGATGATGACAGAAAAGAAGAAGAAGAAGATGATGATGATGACAGAAAAGAAGAAGAAGAAGATGATGATGACAGAAAAGAAGAAGAAGATGATGATGATGACAGAAAAGAAGAAGAAGATGATGATGATGACAGAAAAGAAGAAGAAGAAGAAGATGATGATGATGATGACAGAGAAGAAAAAGAAGATGATGAAGATGATGGCAGAAAAGAAGAAGAAGATGATGATGATGATGACAGAAAAGAAGAAGATGATGATGATGATGACAGAGAAGAAGAAGAAAATGATGAAGATGATGACAGAAAAGAAGAAGAAGATGATGATGATGACAGAAAAGAAGAAGAAGAAGATGATGATGACAGAAAAGAAGAAGAAAAAGATGATGACAGAAAAGAAGAAGAAGAAGATGAAGATGATGACAGAAAAGAAGAAGAAGATGATGATGATGACAGAAAAGAAGAAGAAAATGATGAAGATGATGACAGAAAAGAAGAAGAAGAAGATGATGATGACAGAAAAGAAGAAGAAGAAGATGATGATGATGACAGAAAAGAAGAAGAAGAAGATGATGATGATGACAGAAAAGAAGAAGAAGATGATGATGATGACAGAAAAGAAGAAGAAGATGATGATGATGACAGAAAAGAAGAAGAAGAAGATGATGATGACAGAAAAGAAGAAGAAGAAGAAGATGATGATGATGATGACAGAGAAGAAAAAGAAGATGATGAAGATGATGGCAGAAAAGAAGAAGAAGAAGATGATGATGATGACAGAAAAGAAGAAGATGATGATGATGATGACAGAGAAGAAGAAGAAAATGATGAAGATGATGACAGAAAAGAAGAAGAAGATGATGATGATGACAGAAAAGAAGAAGAAGATGATGATGATGACAGAAAAGAAGAAGAAGATGATGATGATGACAGAAAAGAAGAAGAAGAAGATGATGATGACAGAAAAGAAGAAGAAGATGATGATGATGACAGAAAAGAAGAAGAAGAAGAAGATGATGATGATGATGACAGAGAAGAAAAAGAAGATGATGAAGATGATGGCAGAAAAGAAGAAGAAGAAGATGATGATGATGACAGAAAAGAAGAAGATGATGATGATGATGACAGAGAAGAAGAAGAAAATGATGAAGATGATGACAGAAAAGAAGAAGAAGATGATGATGATGACAGAAAAGAAGAAGAAGATGAAGATGATGACAGAAAAGAAGAAGAAGATGATGATGATGACAGAAAAGAAGAAGAAGATGATGATGATGACAGAAAAGAAGAAGAAGAAGATGATGATGACAGAAAAGAAGAAGAAGATGATGATGATGACAGAAAAGAAGAAGAAGAAGAAGATGATGATGATGATGACAGAGAAGAAAAAGAAGATGATGAAGATGATGGCAGAAAAGAAGAAGAAGAAGATGATGATGATGACAGAAAAGAAGAAGATGATGATGATGATGACAGAGAAGAAGAAGAAGATGATGATGATGACAGAAAAGAAGAAGAAGAAGATGATGATGACAGAAAAGAAGAAGAAGATGATGATGATGACAGAAAAGAAGAAGAAGAAGATGATGATGATGATGATGACAGAGAAGAAAAAGAAGATGATGAAGATGATGGCAGAAAAGAAGAAGAAGAAGATGATGATGACAGAAAAGAAGAAGAAGATGATGATGATGACAGAAAAGAAGAAGAAGATGATGATGATGACAGAAAAGAAGAAGAAGAAGATGATGATGACAGAAAAGAAGAAGAAGATGATGATGATGACAGAAAAGAAGAAGAAGAAGAAGATGATGATGATGATGACAGAGAAGAAGAAGAAGATGATGAAGATGATGGCAGAAAAGAAGAAGAAGATGATGATGATGATGACAGAAAAGAAGAAGATGATGATGATGATGACAGAGAAGAAGAAGAAGATGATGATGATGACAGAAAAGAAGAAGAAGAAGATGATGATGACAGAAAAGAAGAAGAAGATGATGATGATGACAGAAAAGAAGAAGAAGAAGAAGATGATGATGATGATGACAGAAAAGAAGAAGAAGATGATGATGATGACAGAAAAGAAGAAGAAGATGATGATGATGACAGAAAAGAAGAAGAAGATGATGATGATGACAGAAAAGAAGAAGATGATGATGATGATGACAGAAAAGAAGAAGAAGAAGATGATGATGACAGAAAAGAAGAAGAAGAAGATGATGATGACAGAAAAGAAGAAGAAGATGATGATGATGACAGAAAAGAAGAAGAAGAAGAAGAAGAAGATGATGATGATGATGACAGAGAAGAAGAAGAAGATGATGAAGATGATGGCAGAAAAGAAGAAGAAGAAGATGATGATGATGACAGAAAAGAAGAAGATGATGATGATGATGACAGAGAAGAAGAAGAAGATGATGATGATGACAGAAAAGAAGAAGAAGATGATGATGATGACAGAAAAGAAGAAGAAGATGATGATGATGACAGAAAAGAAGAAGAAGAAGAAGATGATGATGATGATGACAGAGAAGAAAAAGAAGATGATGAAGATGATGGCAGAAAAGAAGAAGAAGAAGATGATGATGACAGAAAAGAAGAAGAAGATGATGATGATGACAGAAAAGAAGAAGAAGATGATGATGATGACAGAAAAGAAGAAGAAGATGATGATGATGACAGAAAAGAAGAAGAAGAAGATGATGATGACAGAAAAGAAGAAGAAGAAGAAGATGATGATGATGATGACAGAAAAGAAGAAGAAGAAGATGATGATGACAGAAAAGAAGAAGAAGATGATGATGATGACAGAAAAGAAGAAGAAGATGATGATGATGACAGAAAAGAAGAAGAAGAAGATGATGATGACAGAAAAGAAGAAGAAGATGATGATGATGACAGAAAAGAAGAAGAAGAAGATGATGATGACAGAAAAGAAGAAGAAGATGATGATGATGACAGAGAAGAAAAAGAAGATGATGAAGATGATGGCAGAAAAGAAGAAGAAGAAGATGATGATGATGACAGAAAAGAAGAAGAAGATGATGAAGATGATGACAGAGAAGAAGAAGAAAATGATGAAGATGATGACAGAAAAGAAGAAGAAGAAGATGATGATGACAGAAAAGAAGAAGAAGAAGATGATGATGACAGAAAAGAAGAAGAAGATGATGATGATGACAGAAAAGAAGAAGAAGAAGATGATGATGATGACAGAAAAGAAGAAGAAGATGATGATGATGATGACAGAAAAGAAGAAGAAGAAGATGATGATGACAGAAAAGAAAAAGAAGATGATGAAGATGATGGCAGAAAAGAAGAAGAAGAAGATGATGATGATGACAGAAAAGAAGAAGAAGATGATGAAGATGATGACAGAGAAGAAGAAGAAAATGATGAAGATGATGACAGAAAAGAAGAAGAAGAAGATGATGATGACAGAAAAGAAGAAGAAGAAGATGATGATGACAGAAAAGAAGAAGAAGATGATGATGATGACAGAAAAGAAGAAGAAGAAGATGATGATGATGACAGAAAAGAAGAAGAAGATGATGATGATGATGACAGAAAAGAAGAAGATGATGATGATGATGACAGAGAAGAAAAAGAAGATGATGAAGATGATGGCAGAAAAGAAGAAGAAGATGATGATGATGGTGACAGAGAAGAAGAAGAAAAAGATGATGACAGAGAAGAAGAAGAAAATGATGAAGATGATGACAGAAAAGAAGAAGAAGATGATGATGATGACAGAAAAGAAGAAGAAGAAGATGATGATGACAGAAAAGAAGAAGAAAAAGATGATGACAGAAAAGAAGAAGAAGAAGATGAAGATGATGACAGAAAAGAAGAAGAAGATGATGATGATGACAGAAAAGAAGAAGAAAATGATGAAGATGATGACAGAAAAGAAGAAGAAGAAGATGATGATGACAGAAAAGAAGAAGAAGAAGATGATGATGACAGAAAAGAAGAAGAAGATGATGATGATGACAGAAAAGAAGAAGAAGAAGATGATGATGATGACAGAAAAGAAGAAGAAGAAGATGATGATGACAGAAAAGAAGAAGAAGATGATGATGATGACAGAAAAGAAGAAGAAGAAGATGATGATGATGACAGAAAAGAAGAAGAAGATGATGATGATGATGACAGAAAAGAAGAAGATGATGATGATGATGACAGAGAAGAAAAAGAAGATGATGAAGATGATGGCAGAAAAGAAGAAGAAGATGATGATGATGGTGACAGAGAAGAAGAAGAAAAAGATGATGACAGAGAAGAAGAAGAAAATGATGAAGATGATGACAGAAAAGAAGAAGAAGATGATGATGATGACAGAAAAGAAGAAGAAGAAGATGATGATGACAGAAAAGAAGAAGAAAAAGATGATGACAGAAAAGAAGAAGAAGAAGATGAAGATGATGACAGAAAAGAAGAAGAAGATGATGATGATGACAGAAAAGAAGAAGAAAATGATGAAGATGATGACAGAAAAGAAGAAGAAGAAGATGATGATGACAGAAAAGAAGAAGAAGAAGATGATGATGATGACAGAAAAGAAGAAGAAGAAGATGATGATGATGACAGAAAAGAAGAAGAAGATGATGATGATGACAGAAAAGAAGAAGAAGATGATGATGATGACAGAAAAGAAGAAGAAGAAGATGATGATGACAGAAAAGAAGAAGAAGAAGAAGATGATGATGATGATGACAGAGAAGAAAAAGAAGATGATGAAGATGATGGCAGAAAAGAAGAAGAAGAAGATGATGATGATGACAGAAAAGAAGAAGATGATGATGATGATGACAGAGAAGAAGAAGAAAATGATGAAGATGATGACAGAAAAGAAGAAGAAGATGATGATGATGACAGAAAAGAAGAAGAAGATGATGATGATGACAGAAAAGAAGAAGAAGATGATGATGATGACAGAAAAGAAGAAGAAGAAGATGATGATGACAGAAAAGAAGAAGAAGATGATGATGATGACAGAAAAGAAGAAGAAGAAGAAGATGATGATGATGATGACAGAGAAGAAAAAGAAGATGATGAAGATGATGGCAGAAAAGAAGAAGAAGAAGATGATGATGATGACAGAAAAGAAGAAGATGATGATGATGATGACAGAGAAGAAGAAGAAAATGATGAAGATGATGACAGAAAAGAAGAAGAAGATGATGATGATGACAGAAAAGAAGAAGAAGATGAAGATGATGACAGAAAAGAAGAAGAAGATGATGATGATGACAGAAAAGAAGAAGAAGATGATGATGATGACAGAAAAGAAGAAGAAGAAGATGATGATGACAGAAAAGAAGAAGAAGATGATGATGATGACAGAAAAGAAGAAGAAGAAGAAGATGATGATGATGATGACAGAGAAGAAAAAGAAGATGATGAAGATGATGGCAGAAAAGAAGAAGAAGAAGATGATGATGATGACAGAAAAGAAGAAGATGATGATGATGATGACAGAGAAGAAGAAGAAGATGATGATGATGACAGAAAAGAAGAAGAAGAAGATGATGATGACAGAAAAGAAGAAGAAGATGATGATGATGACAGAAAAGAAGAAGAAGAAGATGATGATGATGATGATGACAGAGAAGAAAAAGAAGATGATGAAGATGATGGCAGAAAAGAAGAAGAAGAAGATGATGATGACAGAAAAGAAGAAGAAGATGATGATGATGACAGAAAAGAAGAAGAAGATGATGATGATGACAGAAAAGAAGAAGAAGAAGATGATGATGACAGAAAAGAAGAAGAAGATGATGATGATGACAGAAAAGAAGAAGAAGAAGAAGATGATGATGATGATGACAGAGAAGAAGAAGAAGATGATGAAGATGATGGCAGAAAAGAAGAAGAAGATGATGATGATGATGACAGAAAAGAAGAAGATGATGATGATGATGACAGAGAAGAAGAAGAAGATGATGATGATGACAGAAAAGAAGAAGAAGAAGATGATGATGACAGAAAAGAAGAAGAAGATGATGATGATGACAGAAAAGAAGAAGAAGAAGAAGATGATGATGATGATGACAGAAAAGAAGAAGAAGATGATGATGATGACAGAAAAGAAGAAGAAGATGATGATGATGACAGAAAAGAAGAAGAAGATGATGATGATGACAGAAAAGAAGAAGATGATGATGATGATGACAGAAAAGAAGAAGAAGAAGATGATGATGACAGAAAAGAAGAAGAAGAAGATGATGATGACAGAAAAGAAGAAGAAGATGATGATGATGACAGAAAAGAAGAAGAAGAAGAAGAAGAAGATGATGATGATGATGACAGAGAAGAAGAAGAAGATGATGAAGATGATGGCAGAAAAGAAGAAGAAGAAGATGATGATGATGACAGAAAAGAAGAAGATGATGATGATGATGACAGAGAAGAAGAAGAAGATGATGATGATGACAGAAAAGAAGAAGAAGATGATGATGATGACAGAAAAGAAGAAGAAGATGATGATGATGACAGAAAAGAAGAAGAAGAAGAAGATGATGATGATGATGACAGAGAAGAAAAAGAAGATGATGAAGATGATGGCAGAAAAGAAGAAGAAGAAGATGATGATGACAGAAAAGAAGAAGAAGATGATGATGATGACAGAAAAGAAGAAGAAGATGATGATGATGACAGAAAAGAAGAAGAAGATGATGATGATGACAGAAAAGAAGAAGAAGAAGATGATGATGACAGAAAAGAAGAAGAAGAAGAAGATGATGATGATGATGACAGAAAAGAAGAAGAAGAAGATGATGATGACAGAAAAGAAGAAGAAGATGATGATGATGACAGAAAAGAAGAAGAAGATGATGATGATGACAGAAAAGAAGAAGAAGAAGATGATGATGACAGAAAAGAAGAAGAAGATGATGATGATGACAGAAAAGAAGAAGAAGAAGATGATGATGACAGAAAAGAAGAAGAAGATGATGATGATGACAGAGAAGAAAAAGAAGATGATGAAGATGATGGCAGAAAAGAAGAAGAAGAAGATGATGATGATGACAGAAAAGAAGAAGAAGATGATGAAGATGATGACAGAGAAGAAGAAGAAAATGATGAAGATGATGACAGAAAAGAAGAAGAAGAAGATGATGATGACAGAAAAGAAGAAGAAGAAGATGATGATGACAGAAAAGAAGAAGAAGATGATGATGATGACAGAAAAGAAGAAGAAGAAGATGATGATGATGACAGAAAAGAAGAAGAAGATGATGATGATGATGACAGAAAAGAAGAAGAAGAAGATGATGATGACAGAAAAGAAGAAGAAGATGATGATGATGACAGAAAAGAAGAAGAAGATGATGATGATGACAGAAAAGAAGAAGAAAATGATGATGATGACAGAAAAGAAGAAGAAGATGATGAAGATGATGACAGAAAAGAAGAAGAAAATGATGAAGATGATGACAGAAAAGAAGAAGAAGATGATGATGATGACAGAAAAGAAGAAGAAGATGATGATGATGACAGAAAAGAAGAAGAAGATGATGATGATGACAGAAAAGAAGAAGAAGATGATGATGATGACAGAGAAGAAGAAGAAAATGATGATGATGATGATGGCAGAAAAGAAGAAGAAGAAGATGATGATGACAGAAAAGAAGAAGAAGATGATGATGATGACAGAAAAGAAGAAGAAGATGATGATGATGACAGAAAAGAAGAAGAAGAAGATGATGATGACAGAAAAGAAGAAGAAGAAGATGATGATGATGACAGAAAAGAAGAAGAAGAAGATGATGATGACAGAAAAGAAGAAGAAGAAGATGATGATGACAGAAAAGAAGAAGAAGATGATGATGATGACAGAAAAGAAGAAGAAGAAGATGATGATGACAGAAAAGAAGAAGATGATGATGATGATGACAGAAAAGAAGAAGAAGATGATGATGATGACAGAAAAGAAGAAGAAAATGATGAAGATGATGACAGAAAAGAAGAAGAAGAAGATGATGATGACAGAAAAGAAGAAGAAGAAGATGATGATGACAGAAAAGAAGAAGAAAAAGATGATGACAGAAAAGAAGAAGAAGAAGATGAAGATGATGACAGAAAAGAAGAAGAAGATGATGATGATGACAGAAAAGAAGAAGAAAATGATGAAGATGATGACAGAAAAGAAGAAGAAGAAGATGATGATGACAGAAAAGAAGAAGAAGAAGATGATGACAGAAAAGAAGAAGAAGATGATGATGATGACAGAAAAGAAGAAGAAGATGATGATGATGACAGAAAAGAAGAAGAAGATGATGATGATGACAGAAAAGAAGAAGAAGAAGATGATGATGACAGAAAAGAAGAAGATGATGATGATGATGACAGAAAAGAAGAAGATGATGATGATGATGACAGAAAAGAAGAAGAAAATGATGAAGATGATGACAGAAAAGAAGAAGAAGATGATGATGATGACAGAAAAGAAGAAGAAGAAGATGATGATGACAGAAAAGAAGAAGAAGAAGATGATGATGACAGAAAAGAAGAAGAAGAAGATGATAAATTGGACGATAATAGTGATTATACAATTATTTATACTACAATTTGAATGTGATTATGAGCGTTTGAGATTGATAACCGAGTTATTCGAGATAATGATCTGCAATTGTGTATTTTCTTCAAACTAAGTATATAACTCTTATGGGACATATTGATTTAAATCGTCTGGCTTGTATTACTTAAATGCAGAACATGTGGATTTATAGAAGGTAATATTATTTTTGTGGAAATGTGATGTGAAAAATCATGACTGGAAATGTAATAACTAATGTTTTATGATCATATTTTAAATAGATATAGTTATTCTTTAAGTTAATGGCCATTTTAGGTTGATAATAATCAATATTAACATATTTTTTTTTTAATTCAAAATGACCAGTATCAATCAAAATGACATTATATTTTCTTTTAAAAAGATCAAATGCAGAAAAATGGTCATTGAGCATTTAAAGCCTAGAAATATAGTAAAGCATAGTATTATATTGATGCATATGTTTCATATTTATCGCACAAATGAATAAAAATCTTAATTTTTTTCTAAAACATTGTATTATCCAAAAAGCATATTCAATTAACCTGATTTGCGCTATTCCATGAAATCCAACGCCTTACCTCTTTTTAAAAGTTATGATATCAAAGATTTTTAGTAAAAAAAAAAAAAAGATTTCTCAGTTAGATTAATCGTATTAGAGCATTTTTTTTATTATTTTTATAATTTAAATATATTCAAAATTAAATCTAGAAGGACAAGCATGTATTCTAACTTATATGAAGATGACGATAAAGATCCAAATCAGTCTATACAGTTATTACTTTAATTTATCCCAATAATGGGGTACATTATATATATATGAGAATCAATGATAAGTATTATTAGAAATATTATGTTAGTAAAAAGTTAGATTTAGATTGTTATTATACAGGGAAATCTATTGTGATATCTGATCTATGGCAACCAATAATCAACATAAAAAGCCCAAGCTATATGAAGAATTGTTTAAGCAAAAGTTAAAAACAACAGAAAGTATGAATGATAGTGAAATCGGCAGTTATTCTTAATTTATATCATTGGCCTAATGCAAACCAAGAACTTATAGTATCAGAAATAACGATAACGATTGTAATATCATCATATATCAAGCTAATTGCTAATCATAACCACTGAAACACATGATTATCATTGAAACGACTCAAGAAAAACTCTAGTGAATAATATTATATGAGTCTTGTAGTGGTTTTTAGCCCTAGAAATTTTGGAAAAGCTTTAAATTAAATGGTTTCTGCAACATGTCTAGTCAAGAAGTTTAAATGATTATGTTATTTCAATGAGCAAAGTCAAATAATCAAGAAATAAAATAGAATTAAATATATCAGGGAGTTGAAAGGTGTGAAGTAACTAACATATGAACATGTTCACATCAAAATAACTATCAAGATCAAGAGAGTTACAATTTACTTACATTTCACTTAAATTTAATTGGAACTACTTAAGAAATTGGCAATATATTGTTAAAAAACATATTTTCAAAAATTTGCCAACTACTTGAATTTAAGGAGTTGAATAAGGTATATTATGATTTTTTTTGTATAGAAGTTTTTATTTTTTCTATATCTATTGAAATATTTGATGAGTAAATAAAATATACAAAAAAATTAAGATTTTTATTCATTTGTGCGATAAATATGAAACATATGCATCAATATAATACTATGCTTTACTATATTTCTAGGCTTTAAATGCTCAATGACCATTTTTCTGCATTTGATCTTTTTAAAAGAAAATATAATGTCATTTTGATTGATACTGGTCATTTTGAATTAAAAAAAAAAATATGTTAATATTGATTATTATCAACCTAAAATGGCCATTAACTTAAAGAATAACTATATCTATTTAAAATATGATCAAAAGGGTTCGACCTTTGGCGGTTATCAAATTCTAAAATTATAAAAAATTATTAATAAATAATATTGGCATTACCAATAAACATGATGCAATTTTAAATATGAAGCCGATTCTATTAGCCAAAATAGAGATATTTCACTAAAAAAAATAAAAACAGAAAAAGTTTAACTTTTGAAAGGGGAAATTATTTTTGAGTTCTTATCTAATTTCCACCATTCAAAGAGATTTTGGGAATTTGTAAATATCCAAATATATAAATATTTTGTAACATTTATATCATATATTCTTTTTTTATAATTTTATTTACATCTTTTAAATTAATTAAAAAGTAATTAATTAAATATCAAGTAAGATAAATTTATTTATGAAAAATAAAATTGAATTAATACGTTATTATAATTAATTCTCAATTGTGATATACATATAAACTGAGTAAAAATGTAAATTAATATTTTATAATAATATATATATAATTTATATTATATATAATAAATATATTATCATTAATATGATGATATAAATAATATATTATCCAAATAATAAGTATTTGTTAATAAATATGATATATTTTCAAAATTCTGATATTATCAAAATAATTTTTTCAAAAACTAGCATTTTATTCAATTATTAATTCAAAATTTTTATTTATAAAAAACAATAATTTCTTGAATATCAATAATATAATTTGTTAAAAATTATTATTATATTTCAAGTTATATATAAATAATGTAAATAATAAATCATTTAAGAAAAAGCCTCAAATATCATAATAAAAACACTTATTTTAATGATTTATGGAATAAATAACAAATTTTTTGTTTTATAAGATATATTAAATGAATATAGATTTTATCAGATATTGATTTAAAAATTTATTAAATAGAAAGAATATTTAATTTTTAAGATATTATTATTTTTCAATCAAAAAAAAATTGAGAGAGTCGACCCCTTTTATATGATCATAAAACATTAGTTATTACATTTCCAGTCATGATTTTTCACATCACATTTCCACAAAAATAATATTACCTTCTATAAATCCACATGTTCTGCATTTAAGTAATACAAGCCAGACGATTTAAATCAATATGTCCCATAAGAGTTATATACTTAGTTTGAAGAAAATACACAATTGCAGATCATTATCTCGAATAACTCGGTTATCAATCTCAAACGCTCATAATCACATTCAAATTGTAGTATAAATAATTGTATAATCACTATTATCGTCCAATTTATCATCATCTTATCATTATTCTTTATTATTATTATTATCCTCATTTAATACATATTTATCTTTATCTTTATCTTCTCCATTATCTTATTTGCCATCATCATCATCATCATTTTCTTCTTCTTAAGCATACCTCAAAGCGACCGTTTGGAGGAACTTTCTATTCAAATTTCCTCCATTGAGTGACATAACCTCTCAAAGTTCCTCCAAACGGTCGCTTTGAGGTATGATTATTCTTCTCTGCCATCATCTTCATCATCTTCTTCTTCTTTTCTGTCATCATCATCATCATCTTCTTCTTCTTCTTCTTCTCTGTCATCATCTTCATCATCTTCTTTTTCTTCTCTGTCATCATCATCATCTTCTTCTTCTTTTCTGCCATCATCTTCATCATCATCTTCTTCTTTTCTGTCATCATCATCATCTTCTTCTTTTTCTTCTCTGTCATCATCTTCATCATCTTCTTCTTCTTCTCTGTCATCATCTTCATCATCTTCTTTTTCTTCTCTGTCATCATCATCATCTTCTTCTTCTTCTTTTCTGCCATCATCTTCATCATCTTCTTCTTCTTCTTTTCTGCCATCATCTTCATCTTCTTCTTCTTATTCTTCTTTTCTGCCATCATCTTCATCATCATCTTCTTTTTCTTCTCTGTCATCATCATCATCTTCTTCTTCTTCTCTGTCATCATCTTTATCATCTTCTTTTTCTTCTCTGTCATCATCATCATCTTCATCATCATCTTCTTTTTCTTCTCTGTCATCATCATCTTCTTCTTCTTCTTTTCTGCCATCATCTTCATCTTCATCATCATCTTCTTCTTCTCTGTCATCATCATCATCTTCTTCTTCTTCTTTTCTGTCATCATCATCTTCTTCTTCTTCTTTTCTGTCATCATCATCATCTTCTTCTTCTTTTCTGTCATCATCATTTTCTTCTTCTTCTTTTCTGCCATCATCATCTTCTTCTTCTTTTCTGTCATCATCTTCTTCTTCTTCTTCTTTTCTGTCATCATCATCTTCTTCTTCTTCTTTTCTGTCATCATCATCTTCTTCTTCTTCTTCTTTTCTGTCATCATCTTCATCATCTTCTTCTTTTCTGCCATCATCATCATCTTCTTCTTTTTCTTCTCTATCATCATCATCTTCTTCTTCTTCTTCTTTTCTGTCATCATCATCTTCTTCTTCTTCTTTTCTGTCATCATCATTTTCTTCTTCTTCTTTTCTGCCATCATCATCATCTTCTTCTTTTTCTTCTCTATCATCATCATCTTCTTCTTCTTCTTCTTCTCTGTCATCATCATCATCTTCTTCTTCTTCTTTTCTGTCATCATCATTTTCTTCTTCTTCTTTTCTGCCATCATCATCATCTTCTTCTTCTTCTTCTTTTCTGCCATCATCTTCATCATCTTCTTTTTCTTCTCTATCATCATCTTCTTCTTCTTCTTCTTCTTTTCTGTCATCATCATCTTCTTCTTCTTTTCTGTCATCATCTTCATCATCATCTTCTTCTTCTTTTCAATCATCATCATCTTCATCATCTTCTTCTTCTTCTCTGTCATCATCTTCATCATTTTCTTCTTCTTCTCTGTCACCATCATCATCTTCTTCTTCTTCTTCTCTGTCATCATCATCATCTTCTTCTTCTTCTTCTTTGCCATAATCATTTTTTTATTCTTTCCAAATATATTTAATTTTTGTGCAAATGAAATGATCCATTTGTAAATATTACTCAAATATAATAATAAATTTGCAAATTACATCATTTTTTTCCACCATCATTTCATTATTCATAATCATTATTTTTATTTCTCTTCATTTTCCCCTTATTAAATTTGATCACACAATATATTTCATTTTCCTTATCACTTTTCTTTTTTATGAATCTTTAATATATCAATATGATATTTTTATAAAACTCCTAAAATTTATTGAAAAAATTGAATATTGTAGTAATAAAGCATTTTATTAGGTAAAATAAACTAATTTTAGGCATAGACAATTCAAATTATAATCTGAACCACATATTTAAATCAAAAAAAACTTTAAAATTGCAATATTTTGATGAAATACAATAAACAGAATAGCAATTAGTTGGATATTGGCATTTAAAAAATATTTATTCATTTATTGATACATTTGTAATAATGTTGCACGTTTACATTTTAACAAATTCGTAAAAAATACGTTTATAATTTTTTGGAACAAAAAACTTTAATTTCTCCTTTAAAAAAAGAGAAAAAGAAATAAAAATAGCATAATTGAAATTAACATTTTATAAAGAATAATTTTATTGCAATTACATTTTTATTTATTACATTTTTTATTGAATATTATTGAAATATTCAATATTTTTAAACTAGTATATGTAACATCTAATACATATACCATACGTAAAAAACGATGGAGAATAATATTTAAAGAGATATGGAATCGTATCTGAGTGTGGGAGTCTGAAATCTGATTATTCGATATTAATCACTGATTTGAAAACACAGAGATTCGCGTCTAGGATTAAATACATAAAAAACAAAAACGATTGTCTATAATAACCACTAATTTATAAGCATTTTTTGAAGATGTGTTGGATAATTGTAATTTGATATGTCAAATAAAAACCTTGTTTGGAGGCGAGCTTGCACAGAAATAATCTTTGTCTGATGCCAATCAATATATATTTTTTTGAAGTTTCCTTACTACCAAAGCTGCAGCACTTAACATTTTTTTAATTTAGAGTGATATGTTTTTCAGAGGAAAAGTGTTACTGAATATTTTTTTAAAAGCAAATTAGTGTTACTGATTTTTTTTTCTCTCTCAAAAAGTGATACTTTAAGTGAAAAAAGTTTTTAAAAGTGATACTATCCCATATTAATTATATTTAAAAAAAAAAAAAAAAAAAAAAAAAATAGAGAAATAGCATGATTTTATGATGAAAGAAGCTTTTAAAATGAATATTTTTATACAAAACTATTACAAATTCAGATGAATTTTCTATCAGCAAAAAACGCTATGGGATTTTTTACAAATATAGAGGCTTTGTTGCTCTTTATCATAATGGAGTATTTTATCAATGCACAGAGCAAGCTAATTATGATCAAATTGATGATTTTATTTTGAAACATATTGACCATAATTTTGAGGTTTGCTTTCAAATTCAAGACCCAATTGATTTTCGGTCTTCTTTCTCATCATCTTTTCAGGCAACTCCATATCAAAATATAATAAATTAGCTATCAAATGTTTAGGCAAATCAATTATTACCACGTTATTCAGCGGCGACAATCAGGTCTCAAATAATTGAATTAGCTACATATTTAGAGAAGAAATTTATTCTCAATATCGTAGTTTTTCCCATATAGGAATTGTAATAGATGCCTGTACTGTAAATTCATTTCATTTTATTGACTTTTGGTTAACCATTCCTTCAGCTAAAGATTCATTTAATGGTAAATCTTTAGTTATTCCTTTTAATTATAAATCATGTTTCATAAAATCTGCAAGTATCGAAAATATTAAAAGAAAAATAGTTAAATCAATAATTGATTTGAGAACAAAGGGATTAAATATAACATCTGTAACTGCTGATAATATACAAACTCGGGTGCTTGCACTCGCACAATGGTCCAAATATATAATGAGATCAGATTCAATAACATTCAAAGACTTGGAGCGTATCATTCATTCTGCATACGCAGCACATACGATAAATTTGGTGGCCAAGTCCATAAAAGAGAGAAATGTACCATAATTTATTAAAAAAAATATCAAAATTTTGAGAAAGCTATGACAGTTTTAATTATTTGTGCTGAAATTGGTTTACCTATTCCTCCCAAAAACGTCCAAACTAGATGGCTTACTGTGATGTATCAATTCATTTATTTAAGAAAATATGATATATATTTCACATGATACTCCAATGAATGATTTCCTACGAATCATTCGACAAGTTTTTTACTCGATGAAGATGATAGTGACATAGATCATGTGCACATTTTATCAATTATAATTTATAAAATGTGCACATGATCATTCAATTGATACAGTAGTATACTACTGATACTGATTTATTTTCACCATATAATTTCAGAAATTATATGTACTTTGCCAAAGTATTATGGCCTCTTTACCAGGCCATATTATATTTTGAAAAGGATTAATCATCTTTAGTTAGCATTTATCCAATTTTAATGCAAATTCAAGAATATTGGGATAATCTGTTACGATATTTGGAATCCAAAGTTTCTGAAGAGCCAGTGGATATTGATCAAGGAAAAATGAGTCCATCAGATTACGAAGGATGGAAATCAGCCATATTTTTTTACAGCAACAGTTAGAATTCAGAAATTTCATACATTCTATTGGTCAATTTTAATTCTTGCTTATTGTTTTACCCCGGCAAGAAGAAATATATATAAAACTAAAATTCATGATGCATAATTCACCATATTTGATAATTCATCAATAGATTTTAAATTATTTACGACTGATTACTTTGGAAATGAAAAATTTGAATCAATAGATGAAACATCACTAAATCAAAGTGATCAACCAACTAACAATAATTTGAATTCAAGCCAAAATATTCAAATCATAAACAATCAATTTACTGTATCACATTTTCAACAAAATGATAACAATGGGGTGAATTACAATAATAACAGAATGAGTCTTGAACGCCCAGATGTTTGGATATTTCCAGCTAACATGCTGAGTCATCTTCTATTGTTTCTTGACCACCCTTGGAAAGAACCAAATTGAAACCATTCTATTAATGGGAAGAAAATGGCATACAATCATAGACCAATGATAGATCAGGAATTCAATTACCAACCATTTCATCCTAATCTAATTTATGCAACTCTTTATGAAATGCTTAAAAGTTTGTAATATGACGAGTATGATAGAGACTGTGCCAAATCTGCATTTTAACATTATATTTCTAGTTTTATAGGAGATAATGGCTTAAATATCAAAGGGTTATATAATTGTTCTTCAGTAAAAAACAACTTAATTTTATGGTCAAATTAAGGTCGAAAAATCCTGACTTTGGAGTTTAGTAGAATGAATATTAAGAATCAATTTTCTGATTTGAATGCTCAGATTTTTATAGTTCCTTGCATTAAAATATTTATGTATCCTTCAACTTTTGAAAAATACCAATAGTCAATTTTGAGAAAAAGTTGATTTTTTTGATTTATTTTGTATTTTTCATCAAAATATTTTGATGAAAATGAACATTTTATTGCATTAAAATATTTATGTACCATGTTATACAAGTATTTGTCAACTTTATATCCAATTTTGTGCGTTTTCATCAAATTTTTAGATATAATAAATTTTACTGAAAAAATGTTTTTACTGCAATATATAATATATTTATAACCACATTAAAATAAGTAAATGAAATAATATTGAAATTTTATGATTATTTTTGAGAAAATCATATTTTAATATTGTTAAAAAGTCATTCAAATTTGAGATAAAGAGGAAAATCTTTTTGATAATTCTATTATCAAAAAATTGAATTTTTTTTTTTCATTTAAAAACTTTTTGAAATAGTTATACATGTGAAATAAAAAATGATATCTTCAAAATGACTGTTAAAAATTCAAATTTTTTATATGTTACATTTTAAAAATATTAATATTAAAATTATTTGTTTATATAAAATAATTTTATAAGAGAATATGAGCGAGATGACCTTTCCGATCGCAGTACTTATGTTTGTTTTATAAAAATTGAATTTTTGTAGTCTATCTCATTAAAAATAAAATTGATTTAAATAAAAAAATTAAAGACATCAATAACAAATTTTAATAATCATTGATAAAGAAAAAGAAAAGAAAAGGAGAAAAGAAAAAAATATTTTAAATATTATTAATTATGTTTAGAATAATCATTAATATCGCTAAAATGAGGTTTTAGAAATTCTTTTAGGATTTATCTGCAATTTCTTAAAAATTTGAAAAAATGATTTCCGCTGAAGTTCTAATAGCAGAGATATCATTACATAATGAGTGCTTAATATCTTCTATTATTTGATTTTGTTCGCGAGAACATTTTTCATATGTACTCTCTTAATCAAGTAAACCATTCTAAATTGAGTGTTTTAGAGACGTGAATTCTTGATTGATGCTCGTGTTAAAGGAATCAATTCTATTATCTAATCGATCAAGATTCTTATCAATGTGATCAACTTTCTTATCAATGTGATCAACTTTCTTATCAATGTGATCAACTTTCTTATCAAAACGAGCTAAATGCTTATTCATGATAGAAATTATTTTGTTTATCTTTGAAGCATAAAAATATGATTCAGTAATCGGCTCATTAAGATTACTAGTAGTGTTAAGTTTGCTATGGCTTTGAGTACTTGGATCATTTCCAGAAGGAATTGCTGCTTGCTTATTAGCCTCCATTTATGTCTAAGCTTAGTAATATAAAATGATATGAATATTTAGATAAACGGCAAATATGAAAAAGTTAAACTTT
Organism: Tritrichomonas musculus; assembly: GCA_039105265.1. Lineage (NCBI taxonomy): Eukaryota > Parabasalia > Tritrichomonadida > Tritrichomonadidae > Tritrichomonas > Tritrichomonas musculus. The sequence continues at coordinate 224,302 of JAPFFF010000078.1, read as the reverse complement.
TTAATAAAAAAAAAATCACGGCCATAAAAATCGCCAGGAAAAATAGCAAGGACGTTTAACTTGATTCAAGCAATTTACTTATAATTATTTATACATAGTGAAAAAGCTGAATATAAAAGTGCTTTTAAAAAATCTAAATTATTTTTATATATAATGAAAAAATAAAAAATAAGAAATTTTGTAATATAAAAATAAAATTTGCCAAAAATTGAATGCTTATTTGTTTTTTATAATTGAAAAATAAAAATAAGAAAATACATGAATATATATCTAAAGACAAATAATTTGTTATTTATATTTACGGAACTAGAAAAGATATAATAAATATTAATTTATTATATAAATAATAATTATTTAATTTATTTAAAAAAGTACGAGACGAGACAAGAAATGATATAAAATTTGTTCCTTCGGATTCAGTTAAAAAAGAGAATTCAAGATGTCCTGTGCGAAATTTCTCTGGCTACTCTGCTGATAATTGTCCTGCCAAATACAGTCATGAATAAAAAATATTTAATTTTGCATTTAAGAAAATATAAAGAGGTCAAATGCAAATACCTTACTTAATCTTTTAAAATAATTAAGGCTTCTCAAATTTCCTTCGTATAGAAAGATTTAAACTATAAACAAAATAGATCAATATATTAAACATTTGATCAAAATATAAATAAATGTAGAATAGCCATAAAAACTTGTAATTTGCATATTTATTCTATTAAAGTTGATGAAAAAACAAAATCAAAATATTTGCATGCATTTTTTTAAAATTAAATTGTAAAAATAACTTTTATATATAGTACTTCAGAACAAATGATAGTAAAAGTGTGGTTATCTGTATTAATATTTAGGAGAAAAATAGAATTTAAAAATTTTAAATTTATAGTCTAGAGTAAAACCCCTCTACCAAATCTCTATATAAAAGAGTTAGAATCATAATATCATATAGATAAAATGTTCATTTTATAAAATAATTATTATTATTTAAAAAATGTTTATTTTATTTTTAGATATTAGTATTTAAAAATGCAATCTATTCATTTTTTTTATCGAAAAATTGAATAGAAAATGGTAGGTGGGTTTTCATCAACGTACTTTTTGCCACCATTAAAGGCCAAAAATAGGTGAATAAAAATGGTAGGGGGGTTTTCCATTGGTAGGGGGGTTTTCCAGTAGACTATATAAAAACAATTTTTATTAACGATTATTTTTATCTGAAAAAGTGGCAATGTTTTTATAATGACATGTGATCCAAAAAACGATTGTAAGATCTTTTTTTTTTTGATATGTGATTTGAAAAAATTAAATATTGATGATTAGAAATGAAAAAGCTATTTTCTTATCATTTCTATACATGATGTAATAAATCAAAAGTTTTTTTTTGTGAGATTAAAATATTTGGTTCAAACTTTTTAAAAAGAATAATCTTCAGTTTAAATTGACCTTTAATTGAATATATATTTTCTATGAGCTATATCAATTTTATACGTTTAAAACTTTTCAAGCCATTCCTCACAACTAAATTGTGATTAAAATTTCCAAATAACACTACTTTTTACGCGTTAAAACAAAGAGAATCATAACAATCATTTTATAAATGTTATAAAATTTCATATAAATTCACTAATTCTTAAGTATAGTGATTGAGATTTGTAATCCTCATTCATTATTATCTTTCTTAAAATAGATTCTTTTTAATCAATCATTAAAATAATAAAAAACTTAGATGATAAATTGATAATTTTTTTTTTTAAAATAAAGTTTAATGAATAAACGATCTTATCTATTTTCTTTTAAGAAAGGGTAAATGAGTTTGGTTCAGGTTCATCGCTGCTTGATCGCGGTGGTGTTCCTGGACGATCAATTTCTGGCATTTCATCAGGATAATGAACAGGTTCAAGAATTGAAAATGTGCAAAACAAGTTTTCATCAACTTTTAATATTGCTCCTTTATTATCAAATTCATTACAGTAGTTTGGAGCCGAAAATATTGTAACGAGTGTTTGAGTTGGGAAAAATGGAAATTCATAGCCATTCATGATTGCCTGGTGAGCACGGCAAATCAAATCAAAGTTGAATTTCTCGAGGAATTTATCAACTGGTTCTGCACCGAAGCATACAGATGTTCCTCTGTCATTTTCTCCCCAAGTATCGATTGTATTATCAGGATCTGACCATAATAAATCGCAAAGAAGACCTTCTTCAGGGACTTCCATTGGTCTTGGTAAGTTCTTTATATCATCTAATGACTCTAAATGAGGAGAAATTCCTCCATGGATGCAAAAAATTTTATCATCAATAACAGCTGCAATTGGAAGACAATTGAAAACTTCACTAAAAGTCCTCCATATTGTTTGAGAATATAAGCGGATGCAATCGTCATAGAATCCGTAAAGACGATTGATATAGGAACATTCGTGGTTTCCTCTAAGCATGAAGAAATTATTTGGATATAAAATCTTGTAACAGAAAAGAAGGGTAACTGTTTCGATACTTTGACGTCCTCTGTCTACATAATCACCAAGGAATAGATAGTTAGCAGCAGGTGGAACGCCTCCAATTTCAAAAAGACGAAGTAAGTCGTGAAATTGGCCATGAGTATCTCCGCAAACGGTTAAAGGTGGTCGGAGTTCGAGCAAAATCGGCTGCTCAAGGAAAATCGACTTAACAGTGAAGCATAGCCATGTAATTTCTTCGGCAGTAAGGCCCGCTGACAATGTTGTGAAATCATTGTGCAACGAGAGGAGTTTATCGAGAATAACCTTGACTCTTTCTTCGGTCATTGAACACGCAAAATTTTATTCAATTTTTTTTTCACTTTTTTGCGGTTTTTTTTCTTTATAACAAAATTTGAGAAAAAGATTAAAAACGATAGGTCAAATGCTTTATCACAATTTTTTTATTATCAAAAATATTGTTTATGAGTTAAAGCTCCAATTAAATGCTAGATATTTATTTACCAAAGCGCTTTTTACTAAATGTTATTTCCTTTTTTGGATTATAAAAAATATTAAGCAAACACAATATATGAACCAATCGAACTCCATCGAATTAAAAAAAAAAATATTTTCAATTTTTCATCAAATGCCAGCATTTTTGTTTTTTAATACCAAAATTTGATTCAATTGTCTTTAATTTCTACAAAAGATAAAAAAAAAAAATATAAGTCTTTTCAGAACTAGATATAGTTTTACATTTACCAACTAAACTAGTTTTTTAATAACCGAAAGACAAAACTAACATAATCAATTACTTTCTCTTTTATTTTTTGAAATTTGATTTTTTTTTTTTATAGAATAAACGAAAATTAATTGCATACATGAAATATAAATCAAATTCTCTTATATAAATATTAAAGAAGATTATATTTTTTACTTTACCTTTTACTTATTGTTACGTAATAATTTAACAAAATATTTAATATCAATGAATTAACTGAATTATGGTATATTTTTACATTTATTTGTTCTATTAAATAAATATTTATTTTCGATCTATATGATAATGCTCTATATAATAGGTTATCAACAAAAATAACATAAAAAAAAAAAGTATTTAAACCCATTTTATTTTATTAAAAAAAAAGATAATAATATTTCAAGATTAATTTATATAATAATCAACAAAATAAATAAATAAAAATATTAATTACATATACTATGAATAACTTTGGCATCAGATGATTTTTTTTTTGTGAACTCATCTGATTAGTCATTAAAAACTACTGTTGATCATACTAAAAATAAATAAATAAAAATAAAAATATTAGATCCTCATTCAGAAGATCTTCTCACGAGAGGTCTTTGAAGCACGTTAATAAACACTCTATCATTCTCCTCGTTACGATTGTCAGATTTGTCAGCTTGCTGAGCATCTAGGTCTATCTGGTTCAGCTTCTTCGTTGAATTTCTCCTCTGCCTGTTCAGTCTGATCAGCTTGAGAGTGCTGATCTTTGCACCGACGTTTTTGTTGGCTGCTGACTTTGCTGATTCGCTTGTTGCCTTAGAAGGAGACTTTTTCCCTTTTGAACTTGGGCTTCCTTGGTCGACGGTAACCTTTTTCGCCTTCGAAACGGGACTTCCGGCATCAACGGCAGCCTTTTTCGCCTTCGAAACGGGACTGCCTGAGCTCTTGATTGTTGTTGCTGTTGCTGTTGTTGGCGTTGAGGCAGGAGGAGGAGCCTTCTTTGCTCCTTTTGGTGTAGAGTGCAAAGAACCAGTGCTCTTTCTCTTTTTAAGTTGCAGCCAAGGCTTTGACTCCTTCTCTTTGGTCTCGTCGAGGAGGAAGTTGTCGCTGCTTCCCATTGCAGCGAGCTCGCTTGGCCGCTTCTTTTTCTTGATGATGAGTGCAGGACTCTTTGGCTTCTCTTCGACGCTTTTTGTTGTTGTGCCAGAAGCCTCTCTGGGCGATACAGGAGGAGTGCCAGAAGCCTGCAAAAGCGAGTGTGAAGATGAACCTTTGTCAATGCTGACTCTTCTCTTCTTTTCAGCCTTTGCTTCTCTCTCCTTGTTGTCGTCATCAGCCTTCTCGAGCTGTATGACGAATTCTCTGACCATTGATATGAAGCCAGCCACCGTTGTGTCCTTGTCAACTTCGTTCTCGCCCGAGAATGAGAGGACTGTCTTAGTGAAGTTCTCGTCGATGTGCGTGAAGAGCTCTGAGATCATCTCAGAAAGCGGCAAAATCTCACTTTCGTGGTCCTTGAAGCGGAAGACGAGTGCAAAACTTGATTCGGAGTCGAATGATGCCAAATCAGACTTCTGAGAAAGTCTCCCAGATGAATGATTCGGCGACTGCTTCTTGCCCGAATGGTCACTGCTGCCGAGCTCGTCTTTTTCGCCGATTTCTTTTGCAGAAGAGCTCCCCAGCAAGAACGGATTCAGGGCTGTTCGCCTGACTCTTCTTCTGCTCTTTGGCGTTGAGAACTCAGAGTTGTCAGACTTGTCATCTTGCATCGCATCTAGCTGGTCCTCAGCCTTCCTCATGAGCGCCCTGAGCTCGTTGAACTGATCCATGATCTCCTTGTAGAGAGCCTGGAGGCTTCCCAGGTCGACTTTCTCGCACATCATCACGTTTGGCATCTCGTAGTGAAGCTTCTCGATGACGCTAAGAGGAGCATCGCTGTCTTCATTGTACTCGCTGTCACTGTAGCACGAGTAGTCACTGCACTCGCTATCGTCGTCACTCAGGTTGGCTTCCCGCCTTGCCGTCTTCTTTGTGAGACGCGATGCGATGTAGTTGAGGAGCGTGTAGCCAGGAAGGGACGTGGAGCGAATGTCAGCAAGCTTTGGAAGGATTGAAAGGTCAAACCCATAAGCGCCGCCGCGAACAGTGCCCCCATTCAAAACGTTTCCAAGGCTAAGAATGCACGCAAGGACCTTCAGAAGGGTTGGAGAGCTCTGTATGTCGTCAAATGCGCCGTTGATGAGCTGCAGCTTCTCGAGGACAGACTGGAGCGAGATTCTTGCTGTCCGCATTGAGAGCATCAGGCTCACGCGCGCTCTGTAGAAGAGTGATGGATCGCACTCACACTTTGGCTTTGGCGGCGCCTGAGGGCCGTCTGCCTTGTCTTTGTCACTTTTAGGCGTGCTCGCGCTGTCTTTTGCGCAGTCTTCTTTTTTCACTTTTTTTGGACTTTCTGTTTTTTGGCTGTCAGATTTTTCTTGGCCCTTTTGTGGGGTGTCGGGTTGGGGCTTAGACTTCTTCTTGTCCTTGCTGCTCTTCTTCTTCCTCTTGCCGCTGCCGCTGCTCTTTGCCTTTGTCTCGCACATGTCGTTTATCTTGGAGAAGTCGCGGATCGCAAGGAAGAACTTCTCGCAGACGCCAAGGCGCCGCTTGTCGCCCTCGTACTCGTCTATCAGCGCGTAGTCCTCTTTCGTCGGGGCGTTCTTGAGCATCATCTGGAGCTGGCTCTCGTTGAAGGACATGAAGTCCAGCTCGAAGACGTGCCGGAGGACCGTCTCCGGCTGCATCTTCAGGCCGGAAAGGAGGATGCCGACGGCCTTCACCTTCTCGGAGCTGACAAGCTGCACAACGGAGCTCGCCTTCTGCTGGCTGTCGCTGCCGCTGCTCACGCGGCACGTGCTCAGCTGCTGCGCAAATATGTGCACAAAGGTCGACAGCTCGTCGTCGTCAAGTGCAAAACTGTCATCGAGCTTGCGCTCGCTGATTCCCTCCCAGACGGTCCCGCTGAGACGGGCCTCGCGGACTTTCTTCCAGAAAATCGAGCGCGTCTTCAGTGGCGGCGGCCGGTTCAGCTTCTTCTTCGCCTGCGTGTCGGACGAGGCGCTGCCCAGACCTGGCGGAGGCGGAGGCGGAGGCGGGGGTGGAGGAGGAGGAGGTGGCGGTGGAGGAGGTGGTGGTGGTGGCGGCGGCGCGCCCGCCTGCTGCTCGTCGGCTGCTGCCTCTGTCTGCGCCTGCGCTGGGTCGCGGTCGCCTGTCTCAATTGCCGCCGAAGCCGAGCCCGGCGGTGCGAGCGGGATTGGCTGTGCGCCCGCTTGGCTCTTGTCGCCTTGGAAGTCGAATATTATGTTTGGCGACGAGAATGACGCGAAGAGCTTCTTATTCCTGTCCGGCGTGCAGGGCCCTTTTTTCTGCTTTTTCCTCTTGTTCATCTGCTTGAGGCGCCACAGGCCGCGGAAGTGCCCGTATATTGCGTGGTGGAGCGAGGTGCTGCTTTTGAGCTTGCTCTGAAACTTTTCTTCGACTTTGGACTGGATTGGAGATATTAGGAGGTCTGATCCAAAACTCTGAGTGAAAAATGCGCTTGAATAGTCTGTAAATAAGTTGTTTGATGATCCTACAAGTCTGATGTTGGCTTCCGATGGCTCACGCGATAATATTGGGATTGATAATGCAAATATATTTTCTATTTCCTGAACAAATTGTGTGATACCTTCGTTTCCAACTGGAAAAAATACTGGAGCAATGGCTAATTTGATGAAAATTGTTGAATTTTGTAATGAGAAAAATGTAAAATTTGTCTTAATCTGTATAAAATCTGTGGCAAAGAGGAGTGGCTTCTGCGGTACTTCAACTTTTGCAGAATTATGATATATAGAGCTAACTCTAATATTTTTTATATTATATGATAGAATACCATCATTGCTTTCACAAATTTCCAGTTTAGAAGATGTATATAAAACAGAATTACATAAAGTTTGGGGAGCATTTTCAGTAGTATTATGATTTTGATTTTTTATTTCTAAAGCAAATGAATAAATATCTATCTTGGGATAATTAAAAAGAATTTTTTCGTGATTGTTCTCATAACAAAAATAATTACTTGGAATTTTAAGTTGAAAATCTTCGTTTGTTCCATCTGAAACTCTGTTATTTTGCAAAAAACCAATGAAATTATTAATATTTACATCTGTTAAATCACAATTCTGCAGATTATTTTCAGGGATTGGCGAAAGATAATTGATTAACATATCATAAATTGAAAGTTGTGCATTAAATATATAATTTGAGCGAATCCCAGGAATAGTTTCGTATTTTTGCGAGCCAAGAGGAATGTGGAAATGAATTCTTTGAAATGAAAATATATAATTTGAAAATCGAAAAGAACATTTCTTCAAAGATAACTGGCGTTTTTTTAAAGAAAATTTACATGATTTACATTTTAAATCAGAAATCCGTAAAAAGACATTCGATGTAACTGAATTATTAATAATATATCTGAAAAGGAAAGTTGGAAGTGATTTTTTTAATTTAATAATAAAGAAAATCGAGGCTATCACAACTATTATGGTCAATATCGTGGTTAATTTTATAAAAAAAAGATTTTCTGCTAATGAAAAGGAGGAGTTTTCCTCCATAAAATTTTATGTTTGAAATAAAATTTTAGAACTATATCAAAAATTGAAATATTCTCTCAAACAAAAATTGAGCTCGAAAGAAAAGTATTATTGAATTTAGGTGGTTATACAATTTGAATTAGTTCCAAAAAAAATATAAATCCATAATATCTTTTATCAAAATAATAAAAAGTGAATATACATGATTGATATTAACATATACATATATATAAATACCAAAATTAACTCAAAAGAAAGTTTTTGAAAACTACTCTAATTATAGATGGTTTCCAATGGTTTACTGTAATTTTTTCCCCTACAGCATTTGAAAAATGAAAGACAAAAGTGTAACAATTTTTTCGTACGTTAAGAATGTCGTAAAACCACTTTATATCTTATTATAAAATTAACTAGAAACAATATTTTTTTAATATATAGGTTCTTTGTGTTAAATAAAATAATCCTTAATGACATATTACCTAATTACTTCAAGAGTGATGAAACAATTTAATTATATTAAATTTTATGATCATCTTAAGTACTTGTAGTTTTATAATTTTGATATTTTAGTTTACTGTTAAATGATGAAATGGTATTATGACTTTTAAATAAAACTTATGATAGACATTTAAATCTTTTTTTTTTTAATTTTTGCGATCCAGATGAATAATCTTTTTCGTTAAGTATCCATTTTCTTTGATATTTTCCTTTCATTTGTAGATAAATTGATTTGATTTTAGGTATTTACACCTCATAGAAAAACGTAAAGTTAAATGGGTGGTTGGTTTTGAAAAGTTAAACTTTTTGATAACTAAAAATTTTAAATATAAATAATCAATTTCCTTGGGTTCAAAACCGCAATTTTTGTTTTTGGTGGTGGGTTTTTATTTTAGATATTATATATAAGTCGGCTGGACTCTATATCTCATATAAACCCAACAAAAACTATAATTGTAAAAAATATTATACAGTAATTTGAAATGTCTTGGGCCGATTCAATTTGTCTTGTACCAACTGAATATTTTGAATGAGGTTAATGAAATTTAAAATAAATTCTTTGAAAATTTTTTTTGTTTTTTAAATTATTTTCAATGAGCTAATTTTGAATGGTCCAAGATATTTTTACCCACTGTATCTCAATTATTTCAATTTTTAAAAATACATTTTTAACACTTTATATTTTGCAGTATTAAATATTTATATATAATTTTAAAAAATATCACGTGCTCACAGTAAAATAATTAAGATATATTTGTTTTTGATATTTTCATTAAAAATCTTGGGTTTTGATATAACTATTTATTTGCATAATGAGTCTTATATTTTTTCAAATGTAAAATTTTATTACTAGCAAGACCATATCTATATTCTTTCATTTTTTGATTTGATTTTATAGATATTTGGCAAATATACAATTTATAATTTATGAGACCACTATCAAAATTTTAATATTTGAGGAAAATCAATGAGTTATCACAAAATAGTTTTCATATAAAAATTTTTACTCAGCTTTTTTTATATTTATTTTTATAGATATAAAACATATTATTTAAATATCATTTATTTTCCTTTTTAGTTTCAATAAAAACCATTTTATTTAATCAATAAAAAATTTGAACGGCTTCCAAAAATGATCGGTCTGGTGATATTTTTTCATTATTGGCCTAAACTTTTTCCATGAAACTACCATTTAATCTAATTTTCTATGAGCCTTTTCAATATTGAAAGGTTTATAAAAAGTTAAATGTCCTTTAACTTATCACAGAATATAAAACCTATTCATGTGAAATATGATTGAACATAATATTTAGATAAAATATTAAGTCTAAAAAATATATATTTATTTTCATTGAATATTTTTCAAAATCATTTTTTAGAAGATTTGGATTTGACTTGGTTTGTTTGGGTTTCGTTTCTTTTGGGATTACCTAATTTCTCGCAAAAGAGCGAACTTTTTGAGACTACTCATTTTATGGCAAAGCCATCTCCAATTTTTTTCATTTACCCTTAATCAAAATTTTAAAGTAATATTTATATATATTTACTATTATATTATTTATAAATAAAATAAAATTTTGAATATATTAATTACATAACGCAAAAAAAAAGAAAACAATTTTATAAAAAAAATTTATCAATTAAATGACTCTACATATGATTGAAAAATGCGTTTATTTACATATGATTGTAAAATACTTTTATTTACATATGATTGTAAGAATGCCCACGATTATTAGGCAAGATTTTATTTAAATACAAAAATACAATTATTTTTCAACCTTTTTCAAAGAAATGATGCTTTAGATAACACTTATTCAGCTTATAAAAATATTAAAAATAGATCACTTATGCATTTGAAACGTATACATATAATTCACTAAGTGAATTTCACTTTCATAATTTTTGATATTAACATATAATCCCCCCCCAAAAAAAAAAAAAAAAAAAGAAGATAGAATGTTAAAAATAACTGTTAAATTTTTTTGAAATTTTAGTTTAAATCAGTGAGAAGATTAATAATATTAATCCAATTTGCTCATCATTTCAATTTTTTATTTCTATACCATCAATTGAAATTATGGCCAAAACTATCTGAAAAAATCACGTTATCAATCATTTATTATTTGCTTTTCCTGCATTTATTAAAGTATAATATATGAAAAAAATAAAATATATTTGATTTATATTTAATTATTAATTATTTAATAATATATATATTTATAAAAATGTTAAGTATTAATAGATACATAGAGAATAATTCAATTTCTCTTTTTTATATTTTGAGAATAATTATGAATATAAATATCTAAATATTGTTTTTAGAATTTATATTTTTAAAATAATAAACAATTCAAAAAAGGTATAAATAATAATTCTAATTGCTTTTAACCTTTTAATTTTCCAAATTGGCGAATTTTTTAAATTTATGTGATCAAAAAATATATTCAATTTTTAATTTCAATAGTGTCTTCAGAAATTTAAAATTCTTAACAATTTTTTTTCTTCGGTATATATTAAAATAATTAATTAATTTTCATAAATAATTCATTTAATTATTTAAAAAATTTAAATATATACATAATATTAAATATTAAAAACTTAAAAGCATTAAAATATTTAGATATTAATGATAATAAAATACTAATGAATTTTTAATAGTAAACATAAAACTATTTATTTCATTTTTTATATATCATTCTACCAAATAAGCAATGCTACTTTCTATTAATACAAGATCATTATGTTTACTGGTATTGCTTTATTTAATCAGAGATGTTGCTTCAGAAACTAAATGTTCATATGTGAATCATTGTATAGAATGTCCGAGTACATATTCATCTGAATGCACTAAATGCGAAGATGGTTATTATGTTTATAAAGTTTATGAATATGATTATTGGGGGGGCTATGATTATGTTTATTATTGTTATGCTTGCCATCCAACTTGCAAAACCTGCTCATCAACTGGACAAAATCCTTCTGAAGATGAATGCTTGACCTGCAGAGAAGGTTTTTACTTATATACTTCAGGAGACAAAAAATATTGTCAACCTTGCCCAGACCATTGCTCAAAATGCGACTCAGGCGATCACACAGAGTGTGATGAATGTCTCACTGGCTACTCAAAGTCATCTGACGGAACTTGTGTAAAATGCAGTGCAGCTTGTCGAAATGGTTGCACAGGAACTTTAGCATCCCAATGCACAGGAAGTAATGACGAAAAATGCGCAGATGGTTATTATTTATCTTATGGTACTTGTGAAAAATGCTCAACTTATTATAATTGCAAAAAATGTTCTTCATATTCTACCTGCACAGATTGTTACGAAGGATACCATTTATCCTATGACTCTTGTGTAAAAAATGATGATGAAAACTGTGCTGAAGTATCAGATGGTGTATGTCAAAAATGCAAAGATGGATATCTTCTTGATTCTGATAAAAAATGCAATACTCCTTGCGCTGATAATTGTGCAGCATGCGAAGGCACAGCAGGAAGTTGCACAAAATGTCATTCAAATTCATATCTTTCTCTATCATCATGTTATGCCTGCTCGTCATCATGTGCCGAATGTTCTGGATCAAGTTATAATTGCACTGCTTGCGGAGAACATCAATTTTTGCAAAAAGGCCAAAGTTTTGATAAATGCGTAGATTGTGATGAATCATGCAACACCTGCATGTCATCATCAAAAACCGATTGTTTGTCTTGCTATCCATCATTTTATCTCAGAATTAAGGAAGGAGATTCCGAGTGCGTTCCATGTAATGGAACATTTACTGGTTGCAAAGAGTGTGCAAGAGACAAATGCATTGAATGCGAAGAAGGATACCATAAAATAGATGGACAGTGCCATGCATGCTATGAATCTTGTGAAACATGCTCAGGACTAGGTTCACATCAATGTGTGGAATGCAAACGTGGCTACTTTAAGAAAGTCATTATTGAAAATGGCGAAAGAAAAATATATTGCAATCCATGCAGCTCCAACTGTGATGAATGCGATGATTCTACAGTATGTACAAAATGCAACGAAGGATTTTATCCTGATGATAGTTTCCATTGCCATAGTTGTGATCCATCATGTAAAAACTGCCACGGGCCAGATAGTGCCTCATGTGATGAATGTGCAGAAGGATTTTACTTCTATGGAAGCCAATGCAAAGCTTGCGATCCAAATTGTAAAACATGTGAAGGCTTAAGAAACAGATGCACATCTTGCCATGATGGTCAATATATCAATGACAGGTATTTTTGCCAAGATTGCGGTGGTGATTGCAAAAAATGTGAAGGACCAACTTTTTGCAATGAATGCAAAGATGGATTTTACCTAAAATCTGGATTATGCTATTCTTGCCCTGAAAAAGACCATTGCAGCACTTGCATCTACCAAGGTTACGATTCTTTCTGCTTAAAATGCGCTGATGATGCTTATGCTTCCTATGATTATAGTGATGGCTTGAGACATGATTGCAAGAAATGTTCTGAAGGTTGCGCTAGTTGCACAAAGGATGGATGCCTGAACTGCAAACCAGGCTATTATGACAACGATGGCAAGTGCACCCCATGTAATAAAGAATGCCGAACTTGCTCATCAGCAACTTCATGCGATGCATGCTCTTCAGGTTTTTATCTCAGTGGAAAATCATGCATATCTTGCCCTGAAGGCTGTGTAGAATGCGGAAGTGAATCAAGCTGCTCTTCTTGCTCTGAAGGATACTATCCAAAAGATGGAACATGTGCCAAATGTCATGAATCATGCGCTTCTTGCACAGATGGAACAGATGCTTGTGTTGAATGTGCTAATGGTTATTACATGAATGATGTAAAAAGATGCACTTCTTGTCCAGCAAACTGCACAAAGTGTACTAAAGATGGATGCTATGATTGCGATCCAGAATTTTACCCACTTGAAGATGGATCATGCGCTCCATGTGCAGACGTATGCTATGAATGCCACGGTCCAACTGCTGATGATTGTGATGAATGCGATCCAGGATTTTATTTCGAAAGGAATCTAAGAAAATGCTTAGAATGCGACTCATCATGCTATAATTGCACAGGCTCTTCAAGCTTTGATTGCGATGTATGCAAAGAAGGCTATATTAAAGAATATGTAGGCTATCCATATTATGAATATAGATGCTCAAGTTGTGAGCATGGATGTGCTGAATGCAGTTCTATTACAAATTGCACAAAATGCTCAGATGGCTATCATCTTAATGATATTGCTGATTGTGAACCATGCGAAACTGGCTGCAGTAAATGCGATAAGGATATCCACAGCTGCACGAAATGCTTGGATGGTTATTACAGCAGACCTAGAGAAGATAATAGGGAACTTGTTTCTTGCACAGTTTGTCCCGCAAATTGCAAGCATTGCTCTACAACTGTTTCTGGGGATGTTACATGCTATGATTGCTATGATGGATACTACCTACAAGATGGAAAATGCACGAAATGTGTATCTCCTTGTGCAACTTGTTCATCTGCTAGTGTATGCAAATCATGCGTTGCTGGTAATTTATATGATGGACATGGATCATGCAGCTCAACATGTTCTTCAGAGTGTCAAACTTGCGAACATACGCCTACAACATGCACTTCTTGCAAAGCTGGATTCTCTCTTGTTAACAATACTTGCCAAAAGTGCAAAGAAGGATGTAAGACTTGCAGATCAAGCGAAAATGGCGAAATTTGCGATGATTGCTTAGATGGTTATTATCCTACTTCAAACACGTGCAAGAAATGCGATAAAGCTTGCACTACGTGCGATGGTGGAGCTAATACCTATTGCTTAACTTGCTCGCCTGGATATTACATATCAATATCTTATTCTAGTGATTATAAATGCTCACCATGCAATTCCACTGATGAAAATTGCAATAAATGCGAGCAAGATCCGGCATCAACTAGCTATGAAAAGACTTCGATATGCACAGGCTGCAAAGATGGATATCATCTTGTTGATGGGAAATGTTCACCTTGCCATAAAACATGCAAAACATGCCAAGGATCATCAGAACATGAATGCTCATCGTGCGCTGATGGTTTCATTTTTAATGGGCAAGGATTGTGCACAAGCTGCAGCTCATCATGCAAGACTTGCGATGAATCGCCATCATATTGTACATCTTGCCATACAGGAAGTTATCATAAAGATGGACAATGTTTATCATGCAGTTCTAAATGCGCTGAATGTAAAGATTCCTCAGATAATTGCATCAAATGCAAGGGTAATCAATTTTTATATAATGGAGTCTGTTATAATTCATGCGATGATATTGGGCCTGGCTATGGAGCCACTCTTGAACATGAATGCTATAAGTGCAATCTTGACAACTGCCTCGAATACGATGAAGCATGCCAATGCCAAAAATGCGCTGAAGGATTTTACGTCTATACTGATGATGTCACTGGAATTGAAGTATGCAGACCATGCACACTCACAAACTGCAAATCATGCACAGGAAGTGAAGATAATAGTTGCACTGCTTGCACTGATGGCTATTACTTAAGCACCCAAGGTGAGAACAAAGAATGCAAACCATGCCAAGAAAACTGCAAGGAATGCCAACAAGATGGAAAATGTAAAGAATGCAAAGACGGTTATTATGCCGATGAATATGGTGACTGCCAAACATGCAAGCTTCCATGCAAGACATGCACTGGAACAGACGGAAAAACGTGCACATCATGCACAGACGGTTCATATGCTGATTCTAATGGCAAATGCCAAAAATGCGAATCTCCATGCGCAACTTGCACAGGTTCAGCAACAAACTGCGGATCATGCGTTGAAGGATACTACTACGATGGAAGCAAGTGTTCTTCATGCACAGAACACTGTGGACAGTGCACAAGCCAAAATAACTGCCTCAACTGCTCTGAAGGATACTTCTTACTCAACGGAGTATGCGAACAATGTGACAGCTCATGCAAGACTTGCAAGGATACCAAAGATCACTGCACTTCATGCCATGAAAAGAGCTACTTAAGCAGTGATAACAAATGTGGCAAATGCCATGAAAACTGCCTCACATGCTCAGGATCTGGCGAATACGACTGCAAAAACTGCCCACCAGAAGGATACTACTATTCATATGGTGCATGCAGGAAGTGCCACTCAACATGCAAGACATGCTCCTATGGCTCTGATGCAGACTGCACGACATGCTATGACGGATACTTCTTACAAGTTGAGTATGTCTACGACTACTGGTATGAATACGCATACTGCACAAAATGCAGAACACCAAACTGCGCAGTTTGCGATCCAACAAATGGCAGAACATGCTCAAAGTGCATGCCCGGATACTATTTGGATGGCAACACATGTGCCAAGTGCTCTGGATGCAACGAATGCACTGGTCCTTATGGATCAGACTGCGTTGCAAACACATGCGCCGATGGCTACTATTACACCGGCTATAGCTGCTCCAGCTGCTCCTATTCATGCAAAACTTGCTCTGGCAGTGCTTACACATGCACAAGCTGTAGCGAAGGATACTTCCTCGATTCAGGCTTGTGCACATATTGCGGAAACAACTGCCGTACATGCAGTGGCAGAGGATCATGCGATTCATGCATAGATGGATACTTCCTCAACTCAAACAAGAACTGCGTCAAATGCAGCGCCGACAACTGCAAGTCGTGTGATGCAACATCCTGCCTTGAGTGCAAAGCTGGCTATTTGCTTGTTAACGGAATGTGCACGTCCAAGTGCGATGCAGGCTGTTTAACGTGCGGCGAAGAATCAGCAACACATTGCACATCATGCAAGACTGGCCAATATCTCGACAGCAGCAACAAGTGCCAAAACTGCTCATCAACATGCGCGCAGTGCACTGGAACATACTCATGCCAAGCATGCAAAGATGGCTACTACTTGTCATCAAGCACCTGCTATTCGTGCCCAGCACACTGCACAAAATGCACAGACAAATACACATGCACATCATGCGAAGATGGCTGGTACCCAGTCGCTGACGACAACGGCGTCCAATGCCAAAGATGCGACGAAAACTGCAAGTACTGCTCGAGTGGAACTAAGTGCAGCACGTGCAATGATGGCTACTACTCAGACGCAAACTGGAAATGCCAGAAATGCTCAATCACATGCAAGACATGCTCGTCAGGTGGCTCAAACGGCTGCATTAAGTGCGCCGATGGATACTACAAGGAGGGACAATACTGCGTCCAATGCTCGACAGGGTGCGCACACTGCGACAATAACGGCCAATGCATTGAATGCAAGGAGCACTACTACCTCGGTGCAACTGGATTCTGCATCAGATGCGATGAAACATGCGGAAACTGCACAGTTAATTCAAACAACTGCGTCACATGCAGAACAGGCTACTACTTCTACGGCAAAGAATGCAAAGCCTGTGACTCAAACTGCAAGGAATGCGAAGGTGCAAGAAACCTTTGTACCGAATGCCGTGATGGCGAGTTCTTAAATAAAAAGAAATTCTGCGAGCCATGCGGGGCAAACTGCGCCAAATGCACAGGATCTCTTGACAAGGAATGCACGCAATGTGCTGATGGCTATAGATTCAATAGCTATACTGAATCGTGCCAGAAATGTGATGAAAAATGTGCAACATGCAATGACTATGGATCGTGCACGAAATGCGCCGATCACTACTACATTTCATACAACTACAGCACTTCAGTTTCATGCGCAGCATGCCCAGCCAACTGCTTGCACTGCAGCTCTGGTACTCAATGCACAGAATGCAACAAAGGATACTTCGCAAACGAGCAAGGAAAATGCGAGAAATGCAGCAGTGAATGCGCAACATGCAAGGATGATTATAAGAAGTGCACATCGTGCTCAGGCGGCTACTATCCAGAAGAAGATGAAGAAGGCACCGTTGTCTGCAGAGAATGCGCTGCCGGATGTGAATTGTGCAACAGTGAATCTGATTGCTATGACTGCTTAGATGGCTACTATTTGGCTGACGGTACAACTTGCCTTCCATGCCACAATTCATGCGGAACATGCAAAGATGAAACCGATACATGCGACTCTTGTGCGCCCGGATACTACGACGTTGGTGCCAAGAAGTGCCACCAATGCGACAAGAACTGCAAGTCGTGCGTTGGCGTTCCAAGCAACTGCACATCATGCGTTGATGGGTATTACCACGATGCAGCTGGCAACACGTGCAAGAAATGCCACTCATCGTGCAGCAAGTGCAGCGGACCTGAAGAAAGCGACTGCCTTAACTGCGCTGAGGGATTCTATGAAGATTGGTATGGCGATTGCTCAGCGTGCCATGACTCATGCAAGACATGCACATCATCGGGCGCTTATTCTTGCATTGAGTGCGCTGATGGCTATTACAAAGAGGACTACTCATATTACTACGCATGCAAGCCAATTCCCGTTGGATGCAAGAACTACAGTGTCGGAGTGGGCTGCATTTATTGCTATGATGGATACATGCTAAACGACCACGGAGGATGCGAGAAATGCGCAGTACAATGCGGAACTTGTGATGGAACAATCTTCCAATGCACATCGTGCGCTGATGGCTACAGAGAGCTACCAGAATGGGACGAAAACCGTTATTCAATCTGCGAAGAATGCATTGGAAACTGCAAGAGATGCAATGATGACAACAAGTGCACCGAGTGCTACGACCACTTCTACTTGACTTCTTGGGGCGAATGCGAAGAGTGCCTATCGCCATGCAACAACTGCAAGGGATCGCCGACATCGTGCACATCATGCACAGAGGGCTATTACATGAACAGCGGACAATGCCAGGCATGCCAGTCACCTTGCTCTGAATGCGACAAATCTGCCTCGTCTTGCACCAAGTGCATCCCAGGAATGTACTTGGACGAGTCCACCAATACATGCAAGCCATGCGACTCGGCATGCTCCACTTGCTATGGACCAACAAGCGCGCAATGCGATTCATGCGCACCAGGCTATAACTTCACTTCTTCAGGTCCAAGGACATGCGAAACATGCGACTCGAGTTGCGTCACATGCTCAAGGCCAAACAGCGCTTACTGGTGCTTATCGTGCCATGATGGATTCTTTGCAAACAACTTGGACACGTGCGTTGAATGCATTGCTGGATGCAAGAAATGCTCAACTGCTACAACATGCGATCTCTGCTATGATGGATTCTTCTTGAACCAGCAAAAGACACAGTGCGTCAAGTGCCACGAATCTTGCGCACAGTGCGACGGGCCAACAGCAAACTGCATCAAGTGCGCCTCTGACTACTTGCAAAACGATGATGGAACTTGCACGAAATGCGACTCTAAATGCGCATCATGCATCGGATCTCCTTCATCATGCACATCGTGCCACGACGGATTCTACTTGTCAGGAACAGATTGCCTTCCGTGCGACGGATCGTGCGCAACATGCGTTGAAACAAGCACCAAATGCACATCATGCAACAAGCTTTTCTTACACGAGAACAAATGCATCGAATCATGCGCAACTCTCGGTGAAGGTTACGGAACAACAGACGGAAAGTCTTGCCAGAAATGCGACCTTGAACACTGCTTGCAATACGACGAGGCATGCCAATGCCAGAAGTGCGCCGATGGATTCTATGTCATCTCTGACCCAGTCACATTGATTGAAATTTGCATCCCTTGCGAAGTTCACGGTTGCGTTGCCTGCGGAGCTGATGGATTGGGATGCTCCAAGTGCGACAACGGATACGAGCTTATCGATGGAAAATGCGTCGGCGATGGAACACCAGAGTCGCCAACTCCAAGGCCAACAGGGCCTTACGTTCCGACTGCTGCACCAACAAAAATCCCACAGCCAACAGCAGTAGTGCATACATCACAGCCGCCGGCGCCAGAGACACCAGGCTATGATGCAAACGAAACGATCTCAGCGACTGCTGAAGACACGAGCAATAGCGGCGATAATAGCGGAAGCAATGCATCTTCAAAGAATAAGTCAAAGAAGACCGGACTTATCGTTGGCGTCGTTGTTGCATGCGTTGCTGTCGTTGCAGCAATTGTCGTCGTCGTTGTTCTTCTCATCCGTAGAAATTCAACTCGTCCAGCTGCTATTAAAACTGATGACATATCTGGAGAAATGGCAAATGAAACTAATGGTGATAGTTTCAAATCAAGCCAGCAAGGTGATTTCAATTCTATGGATAATCCTATTTTTGCGGCGAATACTTCGGAAAATAACGTGATCGAAGACCCATTCATTAATGATTTCGAAGAAGGAAGAATTTAAATCTCATGATATTTTTTTTATGATAGAATATTATATCTAATAGATTGTATTATTTATAATAATTTTACATTTATCATTGAATAAACGATCAATTATTTATTTTATTATTTGGTCAAACATTTTTTTTTTTAATTTTTCTCGGAAATAGTCGTTCAAATATCCAATTTTAAAAAGGACTGAGTTAAACCGTTCATACAAGCTCTATTACTTTTCATGGGGTTTTCAATCCTACTTTTACGTAATTTCATGAAATTCCCAAAAAAAAAATTAACGAAATATGAAATTAAACGCATTTAAAGGCTATTTGAACTAATACCGTTAAATAAACTTACAATTCAAACGAATATTTTCCATATACTTAAAAAAAAAAATTCGAACATCTACCTCAAATTTTATTTTACCCAAAAATATTCCACAGATTTATCCAATAATAGCAAATAATGATTTTTAGTTTTGTTATCTCTAATTTTATTTGAGTTTTTTTTATTAGATCTTGAGTATACCAAATAACTGAACTGATTTTTACTTCAAATTAGAAAAAAAATATAGAAAATGAAGATATTACTAGAATAAAATTTATGCATGACTAGCATATACTCAAGGTTTCTTTTTATTTATTTAATAATCATTTCTTTGTTTGTTTAATGATAATTTTTTTTATTTTTACTTTTTTCTTAGAATTATTGACTTAGAATTCCGAACATATATTAATGGCTGATGTCACAAATAAGTAATTCAATCTCTAATGATAGCAAACTTCTTTTTTCCTGCTATTTTAAAACTTTTTAGCAAGTTTAACACCATATTGATTATCGCTAGTTATTTACAGAGCAAATAAAGTCATTAAATAAAAAAAAATTATTGTTATTGTTAAATAATCATTTTTATAATATGATAATAAAAAGCTTAAGCATTTAATATATGTTTAATATTTAATAATAATAATAATATGCAACAAATATAAAATAGATATAAAAAATAATAATAAAATATACTAATACTATTAAAAAATAATTGAGTTATGGCTTGAACCAAAATGAATAAAAATTAGCAAACGAATCTTTTGTTCTAATCAAATTATGATTATTCACTGCATCATCTATTTCACTCCAAATTACTTTTAATGCATTCACTTCCAGCCTCTTGCAGGCGGACATAGCTAATGTAAAAACAGATTCAGCAAAATAATCATCCAGTATTAAGTAATCTGCAAACATATTCACCAACACTTCATTACCTAATTCTCGATTTTTCTTATTTTTTTTAATGAACACATCATCAAAAATTGCCATCATAATTCTTTGAAGATCATTTTGTACAATTATACAGGCAAAGCAAGCATTATTATTGAAATAGAAAATTTCAATTAATTGATCAAGTAAAATTGACAATAGAGTTATCATATTGGAGTAATCTTTTTCTTTATCATTTTCATTTTCATCAAACCTTTCAATGAACGAAAAAGTCGATTTATAAAAATCTTCGAAAATATCACTTTTTCTATCATTTATATCATTCAAGAAAACTGCAACATGAGTTTTATAGCATGCATTAACAAGCGTGAATAATGAATGTTTTGGATCAAAGCCTTGTTCAAAGTTTGAATCATCTGCATTTAAGAAGAATGAATCAATTCCAATAAACCTAATTGTTTTAATCACTTCATCAATGAATTTAGTATATATTCCATCATTGTATACGAAAAACGCTCCAAAAGAGATAGATTCAACACTTAATAATTCTGCGGCCAAATAAACACACAATTTAAGAATTGATATATATTTTGTGCGCAATTGATTAAATGCATCGTAATCCACTTCTATTGGCATCTCATTCAGTGCTGCCTGCCGCTTATTGATCTCTTGTATTACAAAAGTGAAGTTCACTATAATATTCTGAGTGGTTGAAGCGATCAGCTTGAAAGTGAGGTTCGCTGACGCCGAATGAGGAGCTGGTTGTAACATTTTCAGCAGATTAGCAAATCTGATTGAAAAAACAAGAAATCCATGCGTAATGAGAATCTTCTGCAAATTAAGTATCTCGTCTTCCGATTCGACCTTCTGCCTCTCTGCAAACTCGCAGAAGTCCTTCAAATAGCCGCCCAAAAGGAAGTCGAAAAGTAACTGTGCGTAGCTTGGCATTTCAATGTAGTCATCAAAATCTTCATGATTGACTTCCTCTTCAGTGTCACTTTTCTGAGTCACTGGTTCCTCCTCTTCTTCCTTGTCCCTGTGACCCTCATCATCGACATCCTCCTCTTCTTCTTCAAACTCGAAATCGAGCTCACTGTGAGCAGCCCCGGGCTCGGCATGCTCGGCAACGGTTTCTATCGTCTTTGGCTGCTCGATTATCACTTTTTCAATTTCAATTTGGCCTTTCTGATTGAATTTTCTGAGTCCCTCGATGATGCCCGCGAAGAACGCGAGGTCTAGCAGCATTGCGTGCCTGAGAATGGCGCCGTCACCCGCGCCGGCGCGCCGTTCGCTGTAGAGCCGAATGAAGAGGTCGAAGCGCGGGCTTATCTGGCGCATCTCGTGGAAGAAGAGCGCCTCGTAGAGCTGGGAGCACGAGTCAAACACGAAGGTTGAGGAGATGTCAAAATCAACGGTTTTCACTTCACTAATGATCCAATTCGTGTCAAAGTAAACCTCATCGCTTTTTTCTTCACAAATAATTGTCAGAATTTGAGCAGCCAACTGAAAAAGTTCCTTGTTTGAGCCAAATGCCCTCATCGCTGCATATGCAACGCGCAGCACGAGTCCGACGCAGTCATTGTACGCGTCGCAGCCGATGCAGTTGTAAAAGAGGAGCTCGTCGGCCTGCGCGAAAAACTTGTCAAAAAGAAGAATCGACAGAATCTCACTCTCACCAAACTGCACAGCTGCTGGCGCATCGCTCTGCTCGCCAGGAAGCAGCAGGGGCAGCAGGCTTTCTCTCTGCACCGTGAAGATGAGCTGCAAGAATGTGTCGGCAAATTCGGTCTCACCGCTTGCGAGCATGCAGCGGACGACGTGCTCGATCATTCTGACAAAAAGTGACAGACTAGTTTTGACTTCACCTCCCCTTTCAGATTGCGTTCTCAATTTCAGGTTGTTGCCAAGTTGCCTCTCAATTTCATTGAAAAAGTCGGGGAAATTGTATCGAAAGAGAATTGTGAGGATTGAGACAAGGCGGTTGAGGCCTGGCCCGTACAAATCGAACATGGTGGCAAACTGATTCGGATCTTTAGAAACTGACTCATAAATGGCGGTTAAAAAGACAGTTTGTATCAATTCTGGCGGTTTTAAGTCATCATCATTTTTGTAGTTTGCGAAAAAGCTAACCAAATTGAAGCAAACTTCGGTTGAAGTAGTCAAAAAGTTCGATTTCAACAAGTCAGCAGTGAAAGGAACAAGGTTCTCAACGAAAAACATCGAAAAGTCACCGTTTCGCTTCCTCACAGACTCAACAAAACGCGTGAAATAGAGAAGATTCGCTTCGTTTTTCAGAGCTTTTTTGAAGCGACTTTCTTGATCCTCAGAATTAACAATCGTCAGAAAATTTTCCTCAATTATGTAAGGAACTTCACTATCCACGTCTTCTCCTTCTCCTTGTGCTAGTGCAATCTCGCACAGATTGAGTATCTTCGTGTTTCCTGGCAGAAAGTTTGAGTACTTGAAAAAAAAGACAAAATCAGGATTTCGAATGAAATCTCTGAGTGAAAAAATTATTTTAAAAATGAGATTGATGAGATCTCTTATGATAACATTTAAAGAAGATAAAGTGACACTCTCATCTCTCAGGTAATTGTCATAGATAATTCCAAGATTTTGCATTGAAAAAGTGAAAATAAACTGTCTGTTTTGTTTTGAGTAAAAATTTTTTTTCTGATCATCAAATTCACTCTCCTGCTGCAAGCAGAGCTCCTTGAAGAGAAAGAGGACAATAAATGAAGTGCTGGGCTTAGTTCTGTAGATATTTGACGTGAAACGTGTTTTTAACGCATTGAAAAAATTATTAAAAAACGGATATTTTGATGATGCTGCTTTTACGAGCGTCAGGTAGGTTTGGGTGAAAGTATTGAAGAGAATTCTTGGATTTTCAAAGATAAAGTCAGATGATTCATCAATGTAATCATTGAGCCATTGGCTGATTTCTTCAAAATTAGTAAAAGTCCATTCATTTGAATAATTTTGAATGATTTGGCCTATTTTAATAAATGAAAATATATGAAGTTTGTGATAAGGAGGATTTGATCTTAATATTTCATGAAAAGTGGGTAGATAAATTATTTCATTGTAATTATTTTTAATGAATAAATCCCCTTCGCTTTCCTCAAAACCATCACTATCATCAATTAAATTGGAAATTACTTCTTTAATGTGATCTACTTCAGCTCCAGAGATCATTTTTGTAGAAATAATTTTGAAATTATAAATGGCCTTAATAAAGGTCAAATAAATTAGAATTTTAAAATATAAATTTTCTCTTTTTTATTTTATTTTTTTGGTGATTTTTATATGTATATATTCATTAATTCAAGAGTTGTTATGTAAAAATTTAAATTTAATGTTTTTTTGTGAAATATCAAATATCCAAATATATCCAATATCTTATTATGTCAACAAAACAAATTATTTTAATAACCAGATGAGTTATATATTATAATTTTATCATATTTTTATTAATTAGTTATTTTAATTCATGTGAAATTCAAACAAAATTAATGAAATAATAAGATTAGCAAAATATAATAGTAAGCAAACACTGATTATTCGTTAACCAGCTTATTAAAGATGTTATGTATAAGCCATGGAAGATTTTTTAATGATGCAATATTTGCATTTGCTTCAATTTCTTCAGGACTTTGACCTCCATTTTTGTTCTTTAACATATTTTTCATGCTACTCAAACTATTTATATTATTGCTATCATTATTACTACTGCCATCATCAGTGTCATTACCATTACTATAATATGAATATTTGTTCAAGTTGAAACCATTATTTCCATTACCATTAGCATCTGCTAATTGCATCTCTATTTCATCAATTTCTGCTTCAACTATATCACATTCAGTTAAAAGTTGAGTTATTTCCCTTTCTAGCTTTTTTTGTTCAGTTGTATCGATGTCTTGACAGTCATAAAGAAGTCTGCACTTTTTATTTTCTTCTTCGACTTCTTCGTTTGATTTCATATAGTTTTCAACTTGTGCTCGTGCCCTATCAACTGATATATTTAGAAGATAAATTTCGCTTTCATACAAAATTTTAACATTTTTTACCTTTCCTTCAACAAGTTCTCTGCTTTGCCTTCCAACAATACCTTTTAGATCCATTGTTTCTTGTTTTATTTGTTTGGCTAGTTTTTCCTGTCTTTGAAGCAAAAGATCAAGCTTTTCGACAGCATTCTTTTTTTTAAGAGAAATACACTTATCTAAAATAATTAATTCGGAAACACGTGAATAAGGGCAAGGTAAACGAACTCTATCAATTGCATTGTTTACTAGTAAATCTAATCTTTTATCGAAAAATTCATTAATTTTCTTGAGTGATTTAAAAGTTTTCTTTGGTGAAAATTTCTTTTCTGATTGCTTCATTTGAAAAAAAAAATAAATAAATAAATAACGTGCAAATTTTATATTATAATGGATTAACTTTTTAACTTTACTATGCAATTTAACGTATGAGAAAAGACAATGATTAAAAAATCTAGTGATTTACGGAAAGAAAGATTAGAAGAACTCGAAGAAGATTATAATAGAATTCAATCATCAGCTTTTTCTTTTATAAGCGAAACAGAAGATCAGTTTGAATCAACAATAACGAATATGAATAACTCATCAATGGCAAGTTCTATTCAAATTGATATTTCAGCAAGATCAACTCAATCCAAAGCAAAAGAAATGATTCGTTCTTTTGAAAATCTGGAAACTAGATATAGATTAGAAGCAAGCAACCTTCGAAAAGAATTAAAAAAAATAGAAAAAAGAATTCATTATATAGAATCATTATCAATTCCGCTTATTTTTCAACCGACCGATCAATTACATTCTAGTTCTATGCAATTACCAAGCTCACCTAATAAATTTGGTCTTGATGACGAAACTTATGATTCAGTTTTTTTACCAGACTTGCCAAAAAATGAAAGTTTTAGAGTTGATCGAATTGAAAATCAAATTAAGCAAATTGAACATCTCTTGAACAATGATGATGTTGATAAACTTGAAGAAGAAAATCAAAAAGAATTGCAATATATCATTCAACTTGAAGAAGAAAATAAAAGGCTTCGAAGTAAAAATCAATTGAATTCAGATTCAACAACAATGTCATTATCATCTCTAACATCTTTTTCTCCGATACAAAATCGAAGCAAAAAGTATGTAAATGATTCATTAAGGATTTTTCCAAATAAAAAATTAGATTCTAGTTCTAGATTAGGTTCAGAAATTAGTTTTACTTCAAAAGATTCTATCAACTCATCTCGAGTTCAAAAAAACATAGATTCATTGATTTCAGTGTTAAATGATAGACGACTTCAATATAAAATGGATTTAAAAGAAACAAAGAAAAGAGAAGAGAAACTGAAAAAATATCAAGAAAAGCAAAAAGAAGCACTATCTAAGAAATTGAATTATATTGAAAAATTAAAGAAAAAGTTGAATGGAGCACAGAAATATACAGATGCTGCTGACCAAGTTCAATCAAATATTAATGATTCAAGAAACAAATTAAATCGTTTAAAAGAAGAAAAAGAGCAAGTTAAACGCAAAAACTACACTAATGCCCGTGATAAGCATGCAAACAGTGAGGCTCGTCGAAGATTAAATCAGATTAAGGATAGAGTTGAACATAAGCAAATTGAAAATGATCTTAAAGAAAAAGAGCTTGAGAAAAGAAGAAAAATATACAATGATGAATTAGACGTACTAGGTAAAAGAGGGAAAGTTGTTGAAGCCCGTGAAAAAGAAGTCGCAAATTT
Source organism: Tritrichomonas musculus (assembly GCA_039105265.1). Classification (NCBI taxonomy): domain Eukaryota; phylum Parabasalia; order Tritrichomonadida; family Tritrichomonadidae; genus Tritrichomonas; species Tritrichomonas musculus. Next base: position 197,808 of record JAPFFF010000078.1, on the reverse strand, counting down.
AATGGGAAAACTCTCTAGTTATGGTATTGATTTCAAGAATAAGCTTGTTGAATCACAGAAGGAGCTTGAGGCAAGAAACTTGGCAGCTTCTCTGCATAAGAAAGAAACAAGGAAAAATACTCTGGAACAGCAATTGGTAGATTTATTACAAAATGCATCTAGTGATGTTTATGATGATTAGAAGTTATATTGATTGTTATATTATATTATATTATTAAAATGTTTGAATGTATAATAATATTATTCAAAAAAAAAAATCAAGATAAATTTGAATTATTCTTTTATTATGACATACAATAATGGTAAAAGGATTATTGAACTCTTTTGAGATATTTGGGTTCAACACAATTTGTAAGCCAAACTCCATTTTCAGCTTGGTAGAAAACTTTTCCATCACTTTTCATTGCTGGTATATCAAGTTCGAGAACCACAGGTTTTCCATGTCTCTTTCCAACAATTGTAGCTGTATTGATATCAGCTGACAAATGAACATAATTTCGGCTTTGTGGTAAAAGGCCATTTCTCATAATTGAATCCAAAAATCTATCTGCTGTTCCATGATAAAGTGCATTTGGGGGTTCTTTTTGATCAAGCTGAAGATCAACTTGAACTGAGTGTCCTTGTGCAGCTCGAATTTTTTTTCCATCTTCACTAATAGTATATCTTTTTTTATTATCTGTAGCTACAATTTCGTTTAACTCTTCACGAGTAATATTTTTGTTATGTGATTGAAAGCATGATAGCAAAGTATCGATATCTGCCCATCCATGATCATCAAGCGTCAAACCAATTGTTTCAGGTTTATGTCTCAAAACTAATGCAAGAAATTTGCTATCATTAACAAGTTTTTTCCTATTCATTCAAGAATGAAATGTTATGTAAAAAAATATCATAAGAGAATGATATAATTATAAAAATAGTAGTTATATATTTGCCACGATTTTTGCACTTCGTTCAAAAACCGCGTCAAATATTTCCCATCCGCGACCCCAGCCCCACTATGCCAGGTATGATCCCCCACTCCCATTAATGATCTTCCACTGGGCTGCTCTCAGGATTCCTCTCAACGCTCTGCTAGGAAGGAGGTCCCGTATCGTTAACATCAAAAAAGATATAGAAAAAGTTGTTAATTGTGTGGTTTACTTAAAACCTAGTATGAGAGTATTTATTAAACGTCCTCTCACTAAACGTCCTTTTTATGGTTTCCAATTAGGATCTTTTTTGAAGTCATCTGGTGCTTCTTCTTCTTTTTCCTCTTCTTTTTCAATTAATTCTTCTTCTTCTTCTTCCTCTTCTTCCTCTTCTTCCTCTTCTGGGAAACAGCCATTTTTAATACGATCATTTTGGCATTGAATTTCCATGTATTCTTTGATGACCTCAAATTCGGCTCGATCATCAACTTCCGACTGAATTCGAAACATATTTGACCTTCGTAAGGTGTCAAAACTGAGGTGATTATGGTCAGATTTGCCTTTTCCTTTGAATGTTTTGTATAGGTAAAACATCGCCAAACCTCGAATTATTCGTTTTTGTTCAACTCCGTTGAAATAGTAACTATCAAGTCCGACTTTTTCTGGGATTTTGTTTGGAATTTTAGGAAATCGAGGAGGCGGAACTGGTTCAACTTCAGTATACTCGGTTTCAGTGTTATCCCAAATTCGGGCGTTTTCCTCTTTACCAAGAGAAGTTTCGGACCGTTTTGGTACATTTCGTAATCGTTCAATAATATCATCATGAGTTTCGACATTATCTTCAGTATCAGCTGGTTCATCTATGGTTACGTGGTGCTCGGACGACATGTAAAAAATGAGGTGATGAGGTGAGCACGAAAAATCATATTTTTATTTGGGTCCCTTACGGGGTGCCTCAAGGTGTTTAGGGGTGGAGACCGTTTACCAAAATCTAATTTTTTCCCGAGAGGTCATCACATCACTTTTTTTCATGTCCCACCAAGGCAACAACACCACAAGACAAAGGCTACACTCTCAAAAAGAGAAGCAAAAGCAAACCTATGATGAAATAGGAGCTACAAATAAAAATGGTATGCAAAGGCAAATTTCTGATGGCATTCAAATTTCTACACATGGCTCAAAAAATCCACGTTTTCAACAAATAAGTCAACCAGTTCCAAAGAAAAGAAGCTTATCATCAGATGAAGATTATAGCTCAGAAGTCGAATTTATTTCAGAAGATGCATACAAATCTCAGCCAACACCAATAATTAAGAAAAATCAGCCAAAAGCACAGAAAAGTGATGATGACCCCAAAGAAGTTATCAAAAATTTAGATTGTCAGGAAAAAGATGAAAAAGTTGAAAATACAGAAAAAGATCAAAATATTCACCATCATCATTTAACCCTTCCATCAAACATAAGCTCGGAGCAATGGCAAGAATTTGAAGAAAATGGCATTCAAACAAAATCTGAAATAATTTCATGGTTAGATGATCAGGAATTCCTTCGTTTTATAGAAGATGACGAAATGAATGAAATTGTTGCACGATTGATTTGCATGGAATTATTCAAATCAAATTTGGCACATACATTTGTTGATGATTACGACGAAAACGGCAATATTAAAATCTGGACAGATATATTTATGGACCATTTCAAATCAATCAATGCTGATATTCTCGGAAAGAAAAATGAAGAAATCATGAAAACAATGTTTCAATATTATCAAGATGAAAACAATTTACCGAGAGATCTGAGAAAAATTTTGAAATTTATGAAAACAAAAACCTTTGCCAGTCGACATTCATATCTCAAATTGGTGTTTTCAACAGATGAGACAAGTCAAGCTACAAGAAACGAAATCGACAGGAAAGAAAGAGAACAATACATGGAATGGAAAGAAAAAGTCCAATTAGAAGATTTGAATGAAACAATCAAATCAGGGTCAGTTGAAAAGACGAAAAATAAACCAGAACCAAAAAAGAAATCTAAGACAGGAAAGAAAACAAATTCAAAAAAGAAATCTAAGACAGGAAAGAAATCACCTTCAAAAAGAAAACTTGAAAGAATGAACAGAGTTATTCAACCTGATAAACCTGATAAATCTGATAAACGCGATAAACCAAAGAAAAAGATCACAAGCCGATCACAAGTTCCCCGTGCGAAAGATGTTCAACAAACACCTCCACCTCCAGCGCCAACTCCAAGAATAATATTGGTATCTGGTCAACAAAAGAGACAGATAAGAGAATTATCAGAAATGCTCCACCTGATATACCCAGAAAAAGCAGACAACGAAATAACAAAAATTGCAAGAGAAAGAGTTCTCAATCCTGACAAATTTGCTGATTCCGATGATTGGGAATTAGATGAACTACTCACTGAAAAAGAATCGCAAATTTATTGGCGAAAATACAGGGATCAAAATATTTTACAAAACAATATCAAAAAACAATTGATTAATGACACAAAAGAAATGGTGCAATTTTCACACCCTGACTGGAATGAAGAAAAATTGGAAGACGAAATTGAAAAAAGAATTCAAATAAAGTTGGACGAAGGTGAATTATTGGAAGTCTTAACCGTCTTGGATTTGGTAACTCAAAAGGAACAGGATCAATGGAGCGCTCATGTTTTATTGGTAAGACAATGGTCAACAAAAATTGATGAATTCAGTCGGATCTTATCAAAAATTCAGGACGTCTCACAAAATATCGCCAAAAAAGAAGTTGAAGAAAGATTGAAGCCATTCATGGAAAAAGGCAAGCAACCGTTTGAAGTTCAGAAATGCCATTTCTTTACCAACGAAGAGTCTGAAAAATACAAAGAATGGCAAAAGAAGGTCAATAGTGAACAAATCCTTAATCATTTAAAAAGAAGGGAATCACCAGAAAAAATACAAGAAAAAGTCATGGCTGCAAATAAACAACCACTAACAATGTCTGATGAAGATTATGATAAAGTTGTCAAACAAATGAATGAAACAATTCGCAAAAATGCCTCAAAACTTCAAATACCCGAAGACGAAATGAATGATCATTCGGATGAATTAGCAATACAAAAAAGAGCAGAATTAGAAAATGCTATCAAAATCATTCATGGCTGCAACGATGAAAAAGCAAAGAAAATTGCCGAAGAAAAGATCGAAAATTATTCAAAAACCAAAACGCACATGCAATGGTACTACCTGAGTATTGATCAATTTCTAAGACCTGACGAAAGAGAAATCTATCATCAAAACGAGACACCAAAAGACGTGGTAGATGTCCTCTCCAGTGATGACGATTTTGACGCTTTCCCACACTACGATGATTGAGAGGTCGTAATAAAAAAAACTCTCAAAAAAGATTTAGGTTTTTAATAAACCAATTTAATTAATTAATTTTTTATTTATTTCTTTTCTTTATCTTTTTCTTCTTCTTTTTCAGTAGTTTCTTTTGGTATGGGAATCGGAACGAATTTGCCAGAATCATAACCAATCATCATTCCAGGCGACAAAAATGGTCGAATAAACTCAATATGAGTATCGAACCAAAGAATTAATTTGTCTTTCGATCTAATTTCTTCCCTTGAAAGACTTGGAGTTTCTGATGGAATATTATGATCAATACAATGCATCATAACTTTTGCAACTGCTGCTAATTTTTGATGGGATACATTTTCCCCATACCTTGATTTCAACATTTTCCAACCTTGAGTTCTTTTTGGATTTCTCATGTCTTTTGCAGACATAGCTGGTATATCATCTTTAATTTCAAATTGTTCAGGAACACTTTGTTTGTCCGACATTAAAAAAAATGAACTTTTTCACTAGGCGACCGTTAACCAAAAAATCTAATTTTTTCTCGTGAGGTCATCACATCATTTTTATACAAGCATGGAAGCCCGTACGATCCAACACTTACTTGAAGTTGTCGAAGCTCTTGATAGTGTTCATGAATGGAGAACTATTTCTGATGATCTTGATCAAAGAGAAAAAATGGCATATATGCTCCAAGAAGCTGCAACCAATATGAATCACATCGATGATGTTCGTGTGATAATGAATGATGGAGATAGCTCAAATGAAGAAAAAGCTAACGAACTTGAATGCTTCTTCATTGAAGAATTAAAGGCAGGTTTGAAAAATCTCAAACGCTGGAACGAAAGGAAATAATTAATTAAATAAACAATTCAATTTACTGCATTTTTTGACACTCTTTTTATTTTTGCATTTTTTGACACTCTTTTTATTTTTGCATTTTCTGACAATTCAAATAGGATCTAATCTATAACGAGGTAATATTTGAGTATTTCCTTTAAGATCTTGTATTAAATATTTACCATTTTGAAAACCTTTTACAAAAAATCTACCAGGTTGAGTTATTGATCGTCTTTTTTTAAGAGTGTCTTTATTATTATATACAATTACTTCTTGGTTTTCTTTTAAATTATAACCTTTTTGAGCAGAAACATTATAATTAGCTTGAGAAATACGTCTACAAATAAAAGTATATAAATCAGAATTATTTTGCATTTGACTAGGGGAAACATTCATACCTGCATATTTTGACAAAGTTAAGTGTGGGGCATTATTATATTGAACAACTAATTCTTTTAATATTTCAGGGGAGATTTCTCGTTGAACTTCATAAGCCATATCTCTCAAAGTTCTAATAATTCTATCAACTATACCTAATGAAGAATGTAATGGGCTAGTTGTTTGTTTTTCACCTGGTTTTCGTAAAAATGATGGATAATGATAATCATCCATTCTATCAACAGGTTCCCATTTAATTCCATTTGAGTTTAAAAAATTAATTGTTTCTTCAGAACAAAAACCTTTTTCACCATCTCCGGTCAATATTTTAGGTTTCATTCCTTGTTGAAATAAAGTATTTAAAGCTTTTGTTATTGAAATAGATGTTTTTTGTCCAGCAGTCATAATTTTATTTATATCACCAAAACATTCTCTACCTAAAGGAATTGCATATAAATATCGACTATTGGCTTCTATACAAATTAAGTACCCAACATTTTTTTCAAACATAATATCAATTAAATAAGTACCAGGTTCACATAATTTATGTAAATAATATTTTTTATTCTTATTAGTTGGAAATTGTTTCTTTTGAACATAATCATCTTCAGAAACATAATTTGGCTCAATAACTTTTTCAAATTGTTTTAATAATACATGTCTTTTATTTTTATTTCTAAATGCAATATCAGGTACATTTGTTTTACCTTTGAATTCAACTATCATTCCTGGTTGTTCCATAATTTTTGTAATATATATTTCATACCATTCTTCCATAGTATATTTATCTTTACCTTTTTTCCATCCAGAGGTCAATTTTTCAAATTCAGGAAAAGTACGAATATTTTCATTATGTAAATTATTAATTACATGGTTCTCAATTTTTTCTTCAAAACTTAATTCATCATCAGGAATTTTTTCATCTGTGATTACAGGTAATGATTCAGATAATACTTTTCGAAATTCTGAATAAGCATTATAAATTTGTTCAAATTCATCATCAGTTACAAAATCTTTTTGATATCCTTTATAATTTCTAGCTTCATTTGGCATTATTAATTTCTTTTGATAAGCTTTCTTTTCTAAATAATTCATTAATTTTTCACCTTCTGACGATAACATTTAAATTTCAATAAAGAGCGGTTTTGACACTTCACTTTTATTTTTTGTTTTCATGTCTAAATTGGAAGAAAAATTAATAAGTCTTCGAGAAGAATGGAAAGAAAAATGGAAACAAATAAGAAGAATTCAAAAAAATGCACCTAATTACACAAATGAGGATGCAATTATAATTTATGATGAATCCAAATTATCGATGGATGATCAAGAAGAATTGGAACGATTACGAAGAGAAAGAGACCGACTCCGATATCAAATGAAAGAAATTCAAGAACTTTTAAGAGAAATTAAATAAAAAAGCAGTTTTGACACTTCACTTTTATTTTTTGTATTTATGTCTGAACGTACTTATTGGGAAGAACAATTAGAGCTCGTGAGAAAACAATATCAAGATGTACATGAAAAATGGTTCAAGCTAATGTCTTCTAACATGACTGAAGAAGCAGATCAACTCAAAGACGAAGAAAAAATTCTCTTTGATGAAATAATTCAAATAAGAAAAAATATTGCTGCAGTCAAAGTTCAAGAAATGTCGGAAAGTTCCTCTTTGGAAGAACAATTAGTAGCAGTGAGAAAACAATATCAAGAACAAAAACAACTCAAAGACTATGAAGATCAACTCTTAACGGAAATGGATTTTATCAGGCAACTAATTGCTGCAGCAAGAGTTCGAGAAATGTCTGATAGTTTCTCTTTGGAAGAACAATTAGTGGCAGTGAGACAACAAAAAAAAGAAATTGACAAATGTATTAAAGCCACTGGTTACAAGGAAATTTGGGATTTGCCAAAAAAATTTGGTGATGAAGGCTATCAGGAAGAATTAATACGTAACGAAGAAATAAAGAAGAAAAATCTTCACCTCTGGGATGAAGCCTGTATTCTATCAATTCAAAAGGAAATTATCCTAACAAAAATTGCTGAAGCAAGAATTCAAGAAATTGAAGAAAAAAGACCAAAAAGCTAAACTTTAAATAAAAAAGCAGTTTTGACACTTCACTTTTATTTTTGTATTTATGGCTGCGATTGAAATACCTATCAGAAAATTGGAAGAAAAATTGGAGAGTCTTCGAAAAGAAAAATTGGAAACATGCAAGCAAATATTGAAAATAGAAAGGAAGGCTCCATCTTCCATTGATGAGGATGGATTAATTATGTATGATGAATCCAAATTGTTTCAGGAAGACATAGAAGAATTGGAACGATTACGAAGAGAAAAAGAAAAACTCTGGAATCAAATAGAAGCAATGAATAGTTTCATTTCCGATATCAAAAGAAGCGAACAAATGCGAGTTAATTGTCAAAAAGCCTTCGAAATTGGGAAAAGAATAGGCATAATTGAATCTAAATATCCAGGAGATCTCTCAGCTTTGACTCCCGAAGAACGACAAGAATATGACCAATTACTAAATGAATTTCAAGAACTTTTAAAATCTTAAATAAAAAAGCAGTTTTGACACTTCACTTTTATTTTTGTTTTCATGTCTAAATTGCAAGAAGCTTACGAGAAATGGGATATCTTAGATGAACAAATAAATGACATCGAAAAAAAGGCAGGGATTATTGGTAATCAAAGGGTTTATGATGATAAAGATTTTAGAAAATTAATGGATTTACGAAGAGAAAGAGACAAAGTAGAAAAAGAAATTGAACTTTTAAGAAAAGAATTAATTAAATAAAAAGTTACCTTAATCTATATTTCTTATCATTATTATTGAATGAGCAGTATTGTAAAATTGTTTGATTAAAATCTTGATGAGTTTTGGGTCTGAAATTTTTTACTTTTGCCCATTTTTTAAATTCAGTCCAGGCTTCAAAAGCTACATAACCATTTCTGAATTTTTGAAAGTTTTCCTCAATAAATAATTTTTCAGGAGATTTTGAAAAGTTCATTAAATTCATTCTTGCCTCAGTTGTAGGAAATTGTGCTGGATAGAAATTTGATAAATCAACAGTCAAGAAAAAAGTAATTAAATTGTTTTTGAAATCTTGTGTCTTAATAAGATTACGTAAAGGTTGAAAATAGTCTTGACCTTTCATTGGATAACAATTTGTAACAACAAATCTTCTATCGTCTTCATCAATTCGAATAGGAGCAGGATTGTTTGTTAAGAAGATGAAATTGGCAACATTTTCTTTAGATTCAGGATTTCTATGTTTTCCTTCAATAGGAGCGAATCTTTCTGTGATTAATGTTTTTAATCTTTCATGTTGTTTAAGATATTTTCGATCGTTTTTATTATGATTTTCCTTTTCTGAACATACCAATAATTTTTTGTTTAAGATTTGGAAATTAAAATTGCTTGTAATATTATCAAAGTTTGCATTTGGATCAGAATATTCACCTAAAAGTTGACAAAGAGTGTCCGTAAATGTATTTTTCCCACAACCCGGTTTACCAATAATAACTAATGCAGTACCTGTTTTACCATCTGGATGTTGAAAAATAAATGAAATCCATTTAATGATATAATCATATAATTCTTGGTCAGAATTTGCAATAACTCTAAAAATATGATCCAAATATGGTTGAATCACATTTTGTGTACAAAGAATTAATCTTGAATAAGGATACCAATGAAAATATGAAAAAATGTTTGGATCTTCGGAATAGAATTTCATTGATTCATAAGTAATGAAATCCAAATTCTTCCCAAAGGAAACAACATCAAATGCAGTAATTGCTTTCTTTGTATTTTTACCAACTTTTGAACACCCTAATTTAATATTTTTCAATATTGGTGCAAATTGAGTAGGATTTAACATTTCTAACGTATTTGATTGTTTAATTATGAAGATATTGTCTAGTTGAATATAACAACAAACTTTTTTGAAATCAGTAAAGAAATCTCCAACACGAATTCCAGTAGAAGAATATTTTCTTTCATAATTCTTATCTTTAAATGAGATTATTGAACAATTTTCACCAAAATCAATTTGAACAAATTGGTTAATTGTATTATTGAAATATTTCTCCCAAATAACATTTCTTTGAGATTCTGAGAGTGCATTCAAAATTGGGAAGATCCAATGATTTGAAACTTCTGGATGATTTTCTTGACTACCAATTGCTTGAAGATCTTGTTCAGAATTTTCTTGATTAGATAAGTACCAATTTTTCACAATATTGTACAAATGGTTTGGATTAAATGGAGAACGAAATATATATTTGATAGAAGTTGTTAAATTTTCAAGTGTTGGTTCAAATAAATTTAACAATCCAACAACATCATCAGGAAACAATTGAATGAGATTTGTATTTATTTCAAGATCACGATCATGAAACTCTTGACCTTGATATTGAGGAAAGACATTCTCATTTATATTTTCCATTTGTCTAGCTTCTGGAATTAAGAAATCATCAGAGAGGAGGGTTGGTTGATTCATCGATACAAAAATAAAAGTGACTGTCAAAACCGTTATTCATTTTTTAATTAATGTCAAGTGATAACGAATTACCTCTACACTATTCAACTGGGGGTTCACCTCAATATCAATTATCACCAAACATGCAAAATTTAAATAATAGTTTTCAAAACTTTGTTGTCAATAATGAAATTGATGAATGGGAAATCGACCGTGATTTTAATGAACCTCAACCAATAAATACATCAACGTCTCCAAATGAAGAAGAATTTTATGCAGGAATCAATCAAATAGTAGAAGAACATCCAGCAAATCCAAACCGTAATTTTAATGAACCTCAATCAACGTCTCCAAATGAAGAAGAATTTTATGCAGGAATCAATCAAATTGTAGAAAAACAATTAGAAGAACATCCAGCAAATCCAAACCGTCATGGAAATCCAAGACCTCCAAACCCACAAGATGTATTTGGAAAAAGTTATCATGACCGAGATGATTTTGGGAACTTTTTGAAAACTCTTGATAAAAATAGAGATTATCCAAGTGATGAAATTGTTTTCCTTTATAATTCTATTTTTCCATACTAATATATCAAAACAATAGGTTTGGAAATTAAGAAAGTCAAAAAATTTTTTAAAAAAAAAGAAGAAAATTTTGGAGTTCATAAAAAATTTATAAAATAAAAAATCAAAAACTTTAAAGATGTATCCTTACTGCACAATAACTGTACAATAACTGTACAATAACTGTACAATAACTGCGCAATAATCAAAAATTTTCATTCACAAAAAGTTTAATAAAAATTTTAATTCAAAAAGTTCATTTTTTATTTATTTATCTTTCTCAAAAGGTTTATAAATAAATGGCCAAACAAATATTAAAATTTTAATTCAAAAAGTTAAAAATTTAAATTTTTATTAAAGATTTTTATCTTCTAATTTTTGTTGATACTTTTGGAGATCATCATGAAATTTTTTTCGTAGAGCAGTTAAATTTTTCATTATTTTTTCGAATTTTTGTTTTTTCATTTCCAGACGGTCAATATCTCTTTTGATTCGTGAAGCATAAGAATTTAGAGACTGGATTTTATCAATTTGTTCCATAAGTTGTCTTTCTTCATTATGACATTTCTCTTTTTTGAAAGACATCCACAAAATCAACAAAAGGATGATCATGAACAATCTCATAAATAAAAATGAAAACCGTTAGAACGGTTATTCAAAAAGTTCATTTTTTTAAATGCAGGGCCAACAAAGTTTACCTAGTGAAAAACAAAAAGAATTAATAAATTTATTAAAATTCACTAGAGGTGAAATTGAAAAAACTTGTGATCAAATGATCAAAATGACTGAAGAATTCTTTGATCAAGAAATTGATTTAAAAAATGATTCTCGTCCAGAGAGACAAGAACAATTACATTCTTTACTAATAACAGTTGGGATTTTAGCAACTTCCAACAGAGAGAATTTCCGAAAATTGGAAGAAACGTTAAAGAATAAATAAACATAACCGTTTTTTAACCGCTTTCATTTTTATTTATGACTGTTACTGAACAAGACCTTGAATTAGAATTTAGAAAATTGTTCAAAAATGATATCGTGTCTGATTTCCGACATTTAAAGTTATTTTTCATGTTCAAATTAAATGTTATGATCAATGATCTTGAAAATAACAATCTTGATCGATTTAAGAAAGAAGTTCATAACACACCATTTGTTTTCACAACAATGATTGAACATGATTTCTTTAATAAGATTCAAATCTACAATTCAAGAGAGAAAATTTTAACTACTCCTTAATAAATAAAAAAGATTAAATTTGTTTATTTAATTTTTTAAAGTCCAACTGAGTCAGAGTCTGAATGAAAATTTTCAGTTTGAAATTTGGTTTGATTTTTGTAAAAGATAATTCCAAGAGCAAGAATCATGAGAATTAGTAATGGAATAGATACAGATAAACCTATTATTTTTGATACATTCTTTTGTTCAATATCTGATGGAGAGAATTGATATGAGAAATTGAAAAAATAGGATTCAGAGAATTGATCTGATATAGTGAATTGAAAAGATGGCGAACGTGATGGAGATAAAGATGGACTGAAATTGATGGGCGATAAAGATGGTGAAAATGATGGGCTAAATGTGGAATGTGGTGAAATTGATGGGCGGAATGTTGGTGAACGTGATGGTGAAAATGATGAATGTTGGTGAAAAGATGGGCGAAAATGTTGGTGAACGTGATGGTGAAATTGATGGGCGAAATGTTGGTGAACGTGATGGTGAACGTGATGGTGAAAGAGATGGTGAAAATGATGGTGTTTGAATTGGAGGATCTTTGAGATAGAATAACCCACGTAATCCGATTTCATTATGTTGAATAGTAATTAATAATGTTGTATCAATTGGTGAGAATGTTGGTGATTCATAAGCAATCAAAAAAGGTTTATTATTTGGTAACATTTTTTCAGGAAAGAGATAATGTTCTGAATTCCATAAAAGATCACCTTGGTAAAAAGAATTTGAATTCATAACAATTATCCAAAATTTAGAACCATAAAATGTTATCTTTTTGACTCCTTCTGAAGAACCAGAAACAAAACATCTATGATATGGATTGTTCACATTTGATGGATCATCATCTTTATCAAACCAATTTCCACTTACAATTTCCCAGTCATTACATGGAATATATTCAGCATTATCAGGTATTCCTTCAATTGATGGAAATGATTCATGTCTTAAATATGCAATACCTCGAAATAGGGTGCTTCTATGTTGTTGAACATTAATAATAATATTTGTTAGCATTTGGGGAAATTCATTTGATTCAAAAACAATTATCCAATCTTGTTCATCGTTGGAATATTCATTGATGAGATATTTTTGAGAATTCCATAAAAGTTCGGCCTCATCATGACGGGTAGAAATTTTTCCAATGATCCAAAATTTCCTGGCAGTAAATGATTGTTTAAGTGTTAAATTGTTTGTTGTTGCATAATTTGTCCAACATGATAAGTCATCATTTGGTATAACTGATTTCCATTCTCCATTAACAATTTCCCAATCAAAACAAGAAATCCATTCAGCATCATCAGGTATTCCTTCAATTGATGGGCGATTAATGAGTATCAAAAAGATAACGAACATTTAATAAAAATGAAAGCGGTTAAAACGGTTATGTCAGACCATTTTTTATTAATGAAGTCTTGGTACGGTGACTATTCAAAAGAAGATATTGATGAGACTGTGAAAGAAATGGAAAAAGAAGAGGAAGAAGACGATCCAAAAGAGTCCATAACTGATTACATAGATGACGCAAAACGTCATAATGCTCATTTAAAACTGGAAATTCACAGCTTGGATAGGACAGTGGAAGATTATCAAGCAATGAGTTCATGTCTTCAAGAAACTCTTGAATATCATCTCAAATTCGAAAAGAAAGTTCGAAATTATCGCAAAGCTCTCATTCTCAAAATGCGTGAAGTTTTGGATATTTTCGTTCACATGACTGACAAAAATGAATTAGAACCAAAATTGATCGAACTTAATAAATTCATTAACAAAGGTTAAATAAATAAAAAAATAATTTTTACTCTTTCAATATGACTGATAATTTTATTTTTTTCGGTGTGGTTGATTTTTTTTGTTCGATGAAGTTGATTAAGGTTTGAGTGTTTTGAATTACTTCAGCTTTTTTGGATTCATATTTTTGTTTCTCTTTCTCTAATTCCTCTAGGAAACTTTCATAATCAGGATCATTCTTTAATGACAGAATCTCTATTTCAAATTCTTCAACACTATGTATTTGTCTAATTAATTCATCAATTGAACTATTCAAATTTTCTTTGAGTAGATTCAAACTATGAGTAGGCAACATTTAAAAAAATGAATAACGGTTTTGACACTTCACTTTTTATGAAGAGAGTTCCTCAAGTAGTATTTCAAAATTTAATAGAGGACAAGAAAGATAAACTCAAAAAATCAATGAGTGAATTCTATGATGCTATGAATCGTTTGGCTGAAGCAAAAGTAAAAGAGAAAGATATTTCTTTTTGTCAACGGTATAATGGTGAAGATTTACACAACTTATATAAACTCAAAAGAGATTTCGAAGATATACAAATTGATTCAATTATTGAAGATCATGAAAAAATAAAAACTGAACTTGAGACAGAAGAGAAATCAGCATGGAAAGAATATCAAGATAGTTTTGATCAATACAAAGTTCAAAAAAGAGCTTTAATAGCTGAAATAAGTTCTTTTCAAAAATTTCTAATGGATGATGAAGATTAATAAATTTAATTTATCTTTTTATTTTTTTTATCCTCTTACAAAAACAAAAATGATAGTAGAGCCAATAAATGAAAATTATGAATGGTTACAATATAATGAACATTTACGGATTATACGTTCAAAGAAAGATAATATGTTTCAAGCAAATAGTATAATTAGTGCTTGTCAATCAACAAAGAAAATTAAGCATTGGAATGAAAATAAACAAACAAAGGAGTTATTTCAATTTATTTCTGAGTCAGTCGGAATTCCGCCCGACCAAAAGTTATTAGAAAATCGACCAAATTTACCGAATAATTTGAAAGGAATTTATATTCATAAATTATTAGTAAATCATATAGCAATTTGGGCTTCACCTACTTATTCATTCTTTGTTCTAAAATTATTAGATGAGTATTTTGAAAAACAAAGACTTGAACAAAAACCAAGATTAGTACCTAAAAATAGAGAATATGATTATAAATTCTTAATTTGGTTAGAAGAATTAAAAGATAATCCAGAAAAAGTTAAATTACATTTAGTCAAACGTCATAAAGATTATTATCGTGATATCAAACCAAAAGAAAAAAATCAATGGTATTTCAAAGATAATATGCCAATAGCTATGACACCGAATAGAGATATAAAAGATATTATTCGTAAGAATTTTGGTACAAATGATGTCTCAATTTATAGTTCTATCATTACTGCTTCAAAAACATGTTTAGATAAATTAAAGAGGTTAATAGATGAATATATTAGTCATTATCAGGAATGAGAT
This sequence comes from Tritrichomonas musculus, assembly GCA_039105265.1. Taxonomy (NCBI): domain Eukaryota; phylum Parabasalia; order Tritrichomonadida; family Tritrichomonadidae; genus Tritrichomonas; species Tritrichomonas musculus. The sequence goes on along the minus strand of JAPFFF010000078.1, from coordinate 182,802 downwards.
ATAAAAACGGTTTTGACACTTCATTATTTTTAAATGAGTGAACCTGACTTTTTCGAAGAGAAGAAAAAGATTGATGATCAAACAAGAGATTTTCTATCGAATGTTCGAAATGATTTGAATATAACGAAAGTTCTCATGCAAAAAATAAATTCTCAACTTGATGAATTAACTTCAAGATTGGAACGTTTAGAAAGTTCTGTCCAAAGAATTGATCGAAAAGTTGCTGAACGTGGTGTTCAAATCGAACAATTAATAAAAGACGTTTTCGTTCTTCAATTAACTCGACCTCAATAAACATTTTCTTTTTAATTAACGGTTTTGACAGACCATTATTTTTATTGTAAAAGAAAGTTAACATGACAACAACTATTAGAGCGAATCCTAACAGATTAATGGAGATTTATAATCTCTTAACGAATGGTAAGGAAACGTTTAAAGAATTCTCTAAAAAGAATGGGGATCGGAGTAAAGAAATATTAAATGAGTATATTATACAAAAAGTGAAAGAAAATGGTTATGATGGGAAATTGAATGGGGATTCAATATTTTGGTTCGTTAAAGGTTTAACTCATTCAAATCTCCCTCAATATTTAAATCAACCTCCAGAACCAAAAGTCGAGCCAGCACCAGAAAAAGTGATAACTGAACCCCCACCTAGTGCGAATGCCAGTGAGCCAGAGAAATCATCATTGAAAGAAATAATTGCAAATGCACCACCAAATGTACCTTTGAGAAAATTAATGCCCGTTAGTGAGCAAAATGTACCTTTGAGAAAATTAGTTCCACCTCCTGAGCCAAAATCAAATGAATATGAACCAAAAAGACCAACTGATCCTTATTTCTTAAATATTCAGAATTCAATTAGACCTCATTCAAAAGATGATTCATTTATTCAATTCATGAAAATTAATAATGAAAATGATCAAGATAGAATTGTTGATGGTTATATAAAAATGTTAAATGATTCACCAACTGATTGGAGAATTAATTTTGAACAATTAAATGATTATGGTCGTAAGAAATTATTTCCATTCTTAAGAAAGAAATTTGAAAATGAAATAGGTGAATTAGCTGCAACAGAAAAATATAAATTATCTTATTCAGTTGGAGGTCAATGGCATTCTGTACCTTTAAATGGAAAAACTTATGAAGAATTATTAAAGAATTTAACAGAAGAGAATTTCATTTATCAAATTGAAAAGAATCCAGGTTGGGAATATGATTTAGAAGGTCAAAGATTACCTGAATTTTCATTATTTTCTCAAATCAAATTTAGTATATTAAAACATCCAAAACATAAAAATACAGTCGATGGAGGATTCTTTAAATATTTATTAAAACCTGGTTGTCCAAAAGTATTAATTGATTACCTGGTTCGATTACAAATATTTGATAGTTTAATAGATGAAAAGACAAAGAAAATAAAAGAAGAATTAAATGATTGTTGTTTCATTTATGCTTTACAACAAACTGGAAATTATTCAGAATCATTATTAAATCAAATTAGATTAAGGATTCAAAATAGATATTTATCACAAAGTAGTATTAATCATTTATGTGAAGAATTTAATATTCATCTTAATTTAACTTATATTGATGATAATTCTGTTGCTCAAAAACAATCTGTACGTTCAATGGATAAAGGTAAAAGAAAAACATATATGGGTATACAAAAAGCTGAACCAGAACGAACTCATAAATTCAATGTATATCAAAAACATTATTTCATCGAAGAAAAGACTCCATTTACATATTATTATATCAAAAATATTGAAAAGTTAGATGAAGACAAATATAATAAAGATTGGATTACAGATCATTGGACAAAAGGTAGATCATTTATAACTTCTTCAAACTTGATTAGAGAATTATTTAAGAAAAATTATTTCATTCCAATTAATTATTCACAAGAACATTTATTACATTCAATATTTTATAATGAAATTGATCAAGATATTTCAAATACTACATTAGAATATAAAGATGAATATTGTTGTAAATTAATTGAACCAAAAACAAAAATAATCAAACAAGTAGAAACTTCTTATTGGTTTTGTGATTTTGAATCTGATACAAGTTCAAAAATTCATATTCCATTCTTATGTTGTTTACATTCATTAGATGGGAAAATTAAGAAAGAATTCTTAGGTGAAAAATGTAATATAAATCTATTGAAATATTTACCTACTGATTCAATTTGTTATTTTCATAATTTGGCTTATGATATTAGAATGATTTTACAAAACAATAATCAAAATATAAAAATATTATCATCAATTATTAAAGGAAATCAATGTTTTAATATGACTTTGAAATTTGAGAACAAAAAGATAACATTTAAAGATAGTTATCCAATTTTCTCTTGCAAGCTATCTAATCTACCATTAATGTTTAATATTCCTTGTGAAAAAGAAATTTTCCCATACAAATATTATACATTTGAAAGATTAAGAACAAATAAAGGTCAAATTAATGAAGCAGGTAAAGAAGAAGATAAAACATGGACTGAACAAGATTATCAATTATTTCGTTCAAATATTAACAAAATTAAGGGATGCCGTTTAAGTAATAATGAATTTGATATGTGGAAATATGCATTATTTTATTGTCATCAAGATGTTCGAATATTAAGAGAAAGTTTTGTTAAATTTAGACAAGGTTTCATTCAAGATTTCAAAATCGATCCATTCAAATATATTTCAATTTCTTCTTTAGCTAATGATGTATTTAATCATAAAGTTTATTATGGTCATGATTTATATTCAGTAGGTGGAATTGTTAGGAAATTTTGTTCATATGCTGTTTATGGTGGTAGATGTATGACTGCTTATAACAAAAAGTGGCATATCACTGAAAAATTAGCAGATTTTGACGCGGTTAGTTTATATCCTTCAGCAATTCATAGATTATATACCGTTCAAGGAAAACCAGTAGTAATATCCAAAACAGAATTAAATTATGAATTTTTATCAAAACAAGGTGCATATATAGTAGAAATTTTAGTTACTGGAATTCATAAACATTATCCATTTCCATTAATCGTTAAGAAAACAAAAGATGGTAACCTTAATGATGATAAATTCGATAAACCTTTCAAAATGATTGTCGATAATATTTATTTAGAAGATCTCATTGAATTTCAAAAAATAGATTTCGAATTAATTAGAGGTTATTATTGGCCTGGAAAAAGAGAATATCATATCCAAAAAGAAATTCAAAAAATATTTGAGAAAAGATTAGAATATAAAAGTCAAGACAATCCTTTACAAAATTTATATAAATTAATTATGAATAGTTGTTATGGTAAAACTATTGAAAGACCTATTGAAAAAGATTTTAAATACATTAATGATCAAGATACTTTAGATAATTATTGGATCAAAAATTATAACAAAATTGTTGAAGATATTGAATTACAAAATAATATGCATGCTGTTAGAATATTGAGACCAATTGATAAACATTTTAATTTTTCATTATTAGGTATTCATGTATTAAGTATGTCAAAAAGAATCATGAATGAAGTGATGTGTCTTGCATTTGATATTGGTTGCCATATTTATTATCAGGATACTGATTCAATGCATATTGAAATAAATGATTTACCAAAATTACAAAAAGCTTATAAAGAAAAATATAATCGAGAACTCATAGGTAAATATTTAGGTCAATTCCATTCAGATTTTCCAACCATAAATGGTCACAAAGAAATGCCAGAATCAATTGAATCATACTTTTTGATGAAAAAGATGTATATTGATAAGTTACAAGATTCTACAGGTGAAATTGATTATATGACTCGTGGGAAAGGATTAACTGAACAATCTATTAAATATGCTTATAAGAATGAATTTGATAATGATCCAATGAAATTATATAAATATTTATACGAAGGGAATCAACAAACATTTGATCTTACAAAAGGTCAACCATGTTTCCAAATGAATAAAAATATGACTGTATCAACCTTAAATGAATTCAAAAGAAGAATATCAACACCATATAAAGAAGGAAAGAGAGAAAAATATTTTGAATACTAGATTGGCGGTTTTGACAGACCATTTTTATAAATGTCAAGAAGAGCAACCACTCAACCATTAATATCATTATCTGAGAGTGAAAGAATTGATAACGACTCTGGCGATTGCTGTTGTTCCAACCCACCACCCAATTGCTGTTTGTGGACTCTTGTTATTCTCTTTGTGATGAACATCATTTTCACTTTTATTTATTTCTTGCTTGCAATTGCATGATTTAATTAAACAATAAGCTTTTTTAATTTTTTTAATTTTTTATTTTGTCTCAAAAATATATGACAAAGACTAGGATCCGTTGGAATACTCAAAAAGTGAGAGAAGAAATGGCTAAAGAAAATTGTATATTATTAGATGATTACAAAAGAGGAGATATTCGTATTCATTATTTATATGAAGGTAATGAATTTTCAGTAAGGTGGTCAGATTGGATGAAAAAAGATAGGCCATCAAGACCACATTTGAAAGGAGGAAATAGAAAAATAACAAAATCAAAGAGTGTTGATAACTTAAATAAAACTTTTGAAGATCCTGAAAATGGAGAAGAGGAAAATGAAAATGAAGAAGATTTTAATGAGATAGAAAATGAATTACATCAAGAATGAACTCAAAGAAATTAATGATACGTTATTCTTAATATTGGAATGGAGATTTGCAAATTCACAAGAAATGAAAAATTATTGGATGAATGAAATATTCAATAAATCAATTGGACTATTTGATCAAAGAATTGTTTTAAATTTAAGAATTGCTAATCAAATTGATACTCATTTCATTAATATGTTAGAGCAATTTATATTAGAGAAGTTAGAACTGGAAATAGGTTTGATGTAATTAGTTTTTTGAAAAATTAATTTTAATGAAAGAATCAAATGCCAGTAAAAAAACAAAGAAGGACGACACCGAAAAAGAAAGCACGACCCCCAGCAAACCCCGTAATGATCTTTACAGTCAAATCAGGATCATCAAAAGCAACAGGACCTCCAAAAGCAATAAAAGAACTTGTACTCCCAGCATGGTATACGGATTTGTATAAACCATCACCAAGATCATTTCGGAATACAATCCATATCAAAACCAAGCTCAAAAAAGATAAAAAGGATCGAAGAAAAGAACGATAAAAAATAATTTTATTTTTTGATAATTTAATGAAAAATCAAAAATAAAAGATGGTATCGAAAAAAAACAATCCAGGAAAAAACGCTAGACGTGCAAGGAATATAAAATTCGCAACAGGACCACCACCAACAACAACCTCAGCGAAGACATTATCTGATATCAAAATCAAAAAATCAACAGCAAAGGTATTAAATCAAGCAGGAGAAGCAATGCAAGCAGCAGCTGATGTAGTAGAAGCAACAGCAGCTCCAGCTCCAAAGACACCAAGAAAATATTTAGATCTACCTGCTTATGATTGGTCACATGTTAATTTAAAAGATTTACAAGATTTTGCGAGAAAAGAAGGAATCCATTTTTCACCTGATGATACAAAAGAAACATTACAAGCAATTCTTGCACGTTGGGCAGAAACAGGATATAAAAATAAAAGAAAAACATCAAATAAACCAAGACAACCAAGGAAAAAACCGAATGGAACAAGAAAACCACGAGAAAGACATTATGGACCTCGATTACCAAGAAAAACAAGATCAGATAAAGGACAAAAGAAAGGAGAATTGAAAAAAGATGGAACACCTAGAAAGAAACCAGGACCACAAAAAGGATATAAAAGAAGAACAAAGAATTAAATTTAAAAATTGAAATTCGATATTATTTTTGTAAGTAAAAATGTCAAAAAAAGTGAATACAACACGATCAAATACAACATCAGAAGCGAAAAAATTAATGAAACAAATATCAAATGCCAAAATGAGAACAGATGTTGGAAAAGGAGATAGTTATTCTTTTACTGATGATAGATATTATAGAATCAAAACAGTTGATAATTTGGTTCATGTAATCAAAGGAGTTCGTGAATATGTTTTTACTCCAAGAGAATGGGCAAAAAGGAAAAAAGGAACAAAAATTGTAGCTCAAGAAGTCAAAAAAGCTCATTCTGATGACCTGAATGCAGCATTAGCTTGGAAACGAAAAAAGAAAGCAGGAGAGAAAAAACAAGAGAAGATGGAATGGGTACTCAAAGGAGGAATTCCACCACAGTTACAGTCGAAAGAAAATGAGCCAAAGCCAAAAAAGGCGAAAGAAAATGAGCCAAAGCCAAAAAAGGCGAAAGAAAATGAGCCAAAGCCAAAAAAGGCGAAAGAAAATGAGCCAAAGCCAAAAAAGGCGAAAGAAAATGAGCCAAAACAAAAAAGAACAAGAGCAAATGTTCCTAGAGCAAAAGATTATGTTGATGCGAAAGAGAAGAAAAGATTAGATAAAATATATAAAATGATAGCAAAATATGGTGAAATACCAAAAGCTAAAAGAATAGAAAAATTACAAAAATTAGGATATAAAGTAGATAACAATACAGATGACGAAAAATTAAATATCTGGTTACATGAAGCAGATTGTATTCAAAAAGGTCGATATCAATATTTATCTTATGGAACTTTATTAAATGCAATCAATTCAATAGACTTAGAAGATGTTGAGCTCAATCCAATTCCAGCAGATGCAACAAGAATGGATTTAGCCCAAACAATGAAAGATATAGCAAAAGGTAAATTTGGGAAAAAATCAAAAAAGGCGAAGACAAGAGCAAATGTTCCGAGAGCAAAAGATTTTGTTGATGCGAAAGAGAAGAAACAAACAAAACCGAAAAAGGCGAAAGACCAAAACCGCTATCTGAAGCAAAACAAAGAAATCAAGAATTGAGAGAAAAATATAAAGGAATTAAAATCGATAGTCTTCGAAGATTGTTAAGAAGAAATGGGATAGAATTTGATGCATCAACAAAAAGAAAAGAAATTATTGAATTAATAGAATCAAATAATCTTCAATATAAAAAGAGAGAAAGAAAACAAAAACCAATAACCGAAACTCCACCTCCACCACCAGTGAGTGTTAGCGAACCCAATCCACCGCCAGTGAGCGTTAGCGAACCCAATCCACCAATAACAGAAACAAATGATGCAGTCGGTACTCAAACTCAAAGACCTTCATTATCTAATCGATCACAATATGCTCAAACAATGGTGAAAAGATTAAATGAGCAAAAAAAAACTCTAGTTCCATAAATTTACCTAACGTAGTTCATGTAAATCTTCCAATACAAAAACCAGAACCAAAACAAAAACAAAAACAAGTTATTACAACTCTTCCAAATAGTGAGAAATTCAAACAAAATATTATTCAAGATTCAATAAAACCAACAAAAACGGTTCAAAAAGAGTCACCGTTAAGAACTCAATATGATGATAATCCTGAATTTTATGATAATTATTTCGATAATCCACCATCTGAATTTTATGATAATTATTTTGATAATCCACCATCTGAATTACCAAAACAAGAACCAATAGTCGAAATTGATTATAATTATGTTCCAATTGAAGATGATCTGAAAATAACCAATTCAAATCAACCAAAGCAAAAACAAAAACAAAAAGGAAAATGGAGGTCCAAAGATGAGATATATAATGAGATGGTCAAGAAATTAGAAAGGAAAGGAATTCCAATTCCTGAAGGTGCAACTATCAAACAATTAAAAGATTTAGATAAAACGGTTAAAGGGCAATCTGGTCGACCAAAAAAATAAATGAAAGGTCAACGATATGTACACAAGTCAAAGTGGAAAATAATTTGGGTTATTGACGATGATGGTTCTAGAAAACCGTTTGTTCTTGATGAAAAAGGTTCATTGGCATTGATGTATTTTCCAAAGAATGAAAATAGAAATCTTCGAAAAGAAATACAAAAAATTTATCCCAAAAAAACACTTCATCCAATTGGACCAATTCGATTTCATGATTTTAGAAATCAAGATAAAGGTTGAAATATTGGCTTATTGAAAATATTTGGATCTTTTCTTGGATTTAATAAGACTGCTGGTTTAGCACTAATTTTTTTATTAAAACTTCCAAATGCCATTCTTTTTATTTATTTTTAAAAAAAATGACTTTATCATTACCAAAAGCTTTAAAGGACGATAGACAAGAATTAAGACATTTATTTAGTGAAATCAAAAGTGAATTATTTGATACATTTATGAATACAGATAGTTTTACTGAATCTTGTGAATGTATGAATATTTCAAAGAATATAAGTGTTATAGAAAAAGAAATAGAAACAGATTTTAATGAACTTGAAGATATTATATTTAGGATGAAACAAACATTAGATCGCACATTAGTCATCAAAAAGTATTTTCAAATTTCATAAATTTTTTCAGAAACTCAAAAATGATTAAGAAAAGAGCAGCGAATGCAGGAGTAAATGCTAATATTTCGTTAGAGCCTTCAGCAGCTAGTCAAAGTACAAACAACTTAACAAATAATATAATAATTAATAAAAGAGATGATGGGAAAGAAGATATTGTTATAACTCGTGAAATTGAATTACCTGATATCAAAAATAATGAAATTGAAAAAGATGTTAAATATCTAATTTTGGAAACATATGCAAAAATATTATTAGATCAAGATAAAGCTTTAATTTCGAATTTAATATCTAAAAATTGTATTATTATACCAATTGCAAGTTTACAAGAAATAATCAAAACAATATTAGGTAAAAATTGTTCATCTGTAGAAATTTATATTGATGAAGATATTAAATGTTGTGCATCTAAAGCATCACCTATTCGAAAAATTGAAGCAATAAAAATAATTAATGAAGATGGTGAAATGGTAACAGATTTCAAACAAGTTTATAACAAAGAATTTAATGATTTAGTTAATGTTTATCATATTTGTTTGAAATATGTTGTTGTATAAGAGAGATTATCAAATATTTTTTTACAAATCTGGAAATTCAATTTTATTTTCGATGACTTGTAATGTTGTATCTTCAACAACACAATTGATTCCTTTTATGTGATTCAACTTCAAATAATAAGGAAATGGATGATTCAAATTATCAGTATAATAAATGACTTCTATCGTATAATGACTTGAACTATCATAAGTAACAACTGTCCAAGTTCCATTCTCATTTCGTAATCCAATTCGTCCATCAGGCAGATCCTCGAAATAAACAGCAAGGTTCAAAAATCCACTATTTGCAATTTCTTTTTGAAAATGAATGAAAGTATATGTATCAAATTCTTCTTGAGTGTAATCATTATCTGTTATTAATCGATGTTCAGTCACTATTTTACAATTCGCTATAGCGGCCTTTAATGCTGCATTCTCTCTCTCTAAATTTGAAATTTTGCTATTTATCGATACGATACTAGAAACATGTTCGCCTACGAGAATAGCTAAATCTTGTTGAGATTTGGATGTATTATCTATCCTTGTCTTCAGTTCATCATTTTCACTTTTCAATGCATAATTGGTCAAATCAACAGGTTCAGGAATTTCACTTTTCAATGCTATTTGATCTTCTTCACCAAATTCAGCTAGAGTAACTCGTACTGGATATGTTCCAGAGTAATTATAAAGTACACCTGTTGCTTCTTCCCAATAAAACGAGCCAACACTTATATCCATAACATGAGCAATTGTATCGTGTATGTTTTTTGTACTTTCCGTCTTGAATATGATATCAAATTCCTCATTTACATTTGAGCCAGTCACACCAACCAAGTGAGCACCTTCTTGGAATGGAATGAAGGAAGTAGAAAAGAAATCACCAAGCAAATGTTCTGGTTCGTAAGGGCCGTTTGTTATTGGTAGAATAATTTTATTCCCAACTTTCAAATCAGTTTTGCTTCGATATTTTTCATCGGATTCACTTTTTGAATAAGCATAATCATCAGGGATTTCACTTTTTAATGCTATTTTATCTTGCTTCAATATTTTTTCCGCTAATATTAATTTGGTATCAAAAGAGTCTTCCCCATTATCGATGTAAAAGCATTGACCAAATCTATCGTTTTTATAATAGGTCAAGTTATAGGTTGTTCCATCAATTTCAACATCGACATTAACTCCATCTTCAGTAATAACACCATTATAATCAAACAAATAATCAAACTCTTTTACAAAGCCATCGTTATTTGATATTGTTCCAACAAGGCGAATTCCCCTAGTCAATGTTATTTTGACTTCCCACGATCCTGAATTATCTTGGACATTTTCAAAAGGCACATCGACTGCATCTTTATATATCAAATCATTTTTGCTTCGATATTTTGCATCTGCTTCTTCTTTCGTATATAATTCTTCAATATTTGGTTTCTTAGCTAATTCTTGTTGAATAGTTTCTAAAGCAGTATTTACTTCGTCAGTTGTTGGATATTCAAGACTAAACATTGCAACATCATTTTGATGACTATTGACTGCTAATGCATTTATTTTTTCATCTAAAGCTTCAATATCAGATAAATAAGCAATATCAGCTGGAGTTTTCTCAACTAAAAGTCTCATAAATGTATTGTTTTCAATGATACATCCAGCAATCTTATAGTCAGTATTTTCTCCTGTTATAATTATATTTTTATCAATTTTACGAATATTGGATAAATATTTTGTACGATATTCTTCCGATTTTGGAAGACCTTCAATTGTGATGCTATCTATTGTTGTTGTTGTATCAACTCCTTTATAATCAGTTATTGTACCTTGTTCAATTTTGATATATAATCGTTTTTGACCTTCAGATGTGAATAATTTAAATACACAAATACCATTTTTTAATTCATCTTCTGCTTGAAATAAAACTGCAGCTTGTTCATCTTGATAATAAGTAACAATATCAATTGTATCCATTCTTGTTAGTTCACTTCTGGAAATATAATCACTTTCAATTTCTTCAATTTTATCTACAATTTTCAATAATGGTTTCTTCATTGAATCTCTAAATGAATAAGTTAATAATTTTGCACCCCCAACAGTCATAATCATTTCTTCTTCTTTTTCATCAAATACTGGAATTTCTGTTGGACCTGATTCACACCAATTTCTAACACTATTTAATGATACTCCAATACTTCTTGATAAATCAGGTAATTCCATTTCTTGACGAGATTGAACAAATTGTTTCCATAAACCAGATACACAACTAGTAATTTTTTCTGCACCAAATATTAGACCATTTGCACTAAAAGCTAACATTCCTGCAACCATTTGAATTTTTTGTTTTAATCTAATTTTGTCAATATCAGCTTCTAATTTTTCAGTAATTTGTTCAGTTAATGCCATTCTTGATTTCAAACCTTCAACTGATTTATCTAAATTATCAACATCAACAGAAACAACATCAACTGTGTTCGAAACTAAATTCAAATCTGATCTCATTGTTGTAATATTGTCTGCTGTAATAATTTTTGATGAAGTTATGTTGTAATCTGTATATAAAGTAGTTGCTGCATTTGGATTTGGACTCACTTCATAATATTGTTGATTAATTATATATTCAAATGGATTAGTATTTTTATCCCAATTAATTTCTTCAATTGGATCTACTAAATCTTTAAATAAATAAATTGCAATATCTTGATTGTTAACTCCAAATTGACCAAATTCATGACAATTTAATTTCTCAATTGTATCCAAATCACCTCTGAGACTAAAATAATTTTTATCATAATCACCATGTCCAGTATACAAATTTGATGGGTAAAAACTTAATCTATTCCATTCTTTGGTAAATGAGAGTTTCAAATCTAAATATACTCGATCCCAATTATCAAATTGTAAATTGTCTTTTACTTCGGTATATTTATTAATATAAGCTCGAATTACACAACAATCATATCTTAGATTTCCTTCTGTCCATCCAACTGGAAGATATTCTCTTACAAAGGTCAAACCTTTTTCACCTCCATCAATTTCAGTACCATCTTTTAATAATATTTTTGTTTGAACATCAGAATCTTGAAAAAGTTTTTCAATTGGATTTTCAGATTCACCCCAAGTATAATCCCATCTTTTATGAACTGCATAAGTATTCCATTTTGATCTTCTCATCATTATTTCTGCTCCATCTCTTTCTTGATATTTTGTTTCACCTTTCCCTGGAACTTGTAAATTACGTTTATTAATAATTTTTCCTGTGATATGACCTTGAACATTCAAACCACTCCATTTTTCACCATCATAGGTTAAACTCCATTGATTTCCAAAACAATAATCTTTGAATTCAAATTTTAAACCAGTTGGAATTTGATAATCAGTTGGAATTTTGAAAACCATTTTATAACAATCTTTGAAATTTGATTTTTCATCGGTTACTGAATTTCTATCAAAAATTTGTTCTTCAGTGATTATACTTGGTTTGTATAAATATAAGTTATCAGATTCATGTAATTTCAAACTATTTCTAGAATCTATGATATCACATTTGATGGAAGGTAATGTTGATTTCAAATGATTTAAAGGTAATTGATAAATAATACTAATTTCACCATTAATGTACAAAGATTTCAAATCAAGACTTAAATTCTTATCAACTTTTATGTATGGAGTTGTTGATGTTTCTTCAGTAATTGTCACTTTTTTATCTTCAGCAGCTGTTACACATGGACATACGAAATTTTTATTCAAAACATAAATTGATAATTGATAAATATATTTTCCTTCACTATCTAAGAAAACATTCTTTCTCAAATTGATTTTAAATACTTCTGTCTTATCATCGATTTGTAATAGTTTTGTTATATCATCATCATTCATTTGTATATTTAATTTTTCATCTTCAACCGTTAATGCATCTCTAGTCACGTGATAATCAGAAAAACCTTCAACAGTTTCAAACTCATTCGATTTTGATGTTAACAATTGAGAACCTAAATATGTTTTACCATCTACTTTAAATTGAATATCGCCTTTAAATTTAGTCAGCATTTTTTTACATTTGCAACAAAAATAAGATTTACTCAATTGTGGAACATTTTTCTTCTAATAACTGAATTCTACTATCATAAAATTTATCACATTCAATATTTTTAGTTTTATCTTCTAAGATCATAATTCGATTCTCGGTTGTCAAATTTTCAAACGTTAGATCAGTTTCAATATTTTGACATTTACGTTCCAAAGCAGTTAATATTTCATCAACATTCTCATTCTCATTATTATTATTACCTCCACATTGACATTGATTCTCTTCTAATCGAGATAAATCTTCTGAAAGACCAGCACAAAATGACCAAATCTCTTTGATTCCTTGATTTAACCATTTTAATTGATCTAGTTCTTCGTCTTGCCATTTCTTTAATTTTTCTTCAAATGTTAATACAACTGGTTTTTCCTCATTTAATGCCAATGTTTGAGCTTTATTATTTATGACAAAACCTTCTTTATTTCGATATTCTTGACTCTCAGTAGTATCAGCAGAAAATACATTTCCAATTTGATCAACATTTGATTCTAAGGTTGATACCCTTTCTGTATAATTTTTCATTGTATTTTCTAAATTTGTGATTCTAGTTAATGTATCAAAATCTACAGAACCTGATGATGACCCAAGAGTGGTTAAATAATTTTTGAAATTCTCATTCAAAGGAGCAAGGTAATAACCAACAATTCGATTTTCTAAATTTCTTTCCTCTCCAGAATCTGTTTCATATTGGTGTTCTTCACAATATTTTTTATCGGCTTCAGTTTCTTCTAATTTTAGTTCAAATATACCATTTAAGGTTATTTTTAGGTTATGATTTTCAATTACAAATGATGAACTTTCTATATTATTTTGATTTGATTTAACAATTAATTCATTATTTGTTATTTTACATTCGATAACATAATCAATGAATTTAATTTGATAGTTTATCTTTGAACGTTTTCGATCAAAGATATGGAAAATAAAATGTGAACTCTCATAATCATAAATGGTAATTATTAATGATGAATTATTGTATTCGGCTGATATAAAAGAAGTTAACATAACACCATCAGCAGCTTCAAGATTACTCATATCAAAAGTTATAAATCCATACCCTGCTAATGTTTGAGGTCGTAATGGTTGTAATGGAATATTATTTAAATTATTTTCGACAAATATTGAATTTCTCCAAAATTTACCAAATTCTTTGTTATCAATTAAGTATTCAAGTTGATCTTCAAAACTTTGATTCAATTGAGAAAATATATAATCCATATACAATTTCCAATCATCTTCATTTTTTTGCAGCATCTTCTCATAGGACTCAATTGTGATTGTTTGCGGATCTTCTGTTAATAATTGAGGTGCAGCTCGAAAAGTCTTTGGAGCTCCTATTTTTGCCATTACATATTGATTTTGATTAATTTCACTTCTCATATTCCAAAAGATTGCTTTTGCGAGAAATTGAAGATCCAATATATATTGATAATCTTTAATGGTTCCATCATCATCGATCGGTTTTTTTGGATTCGGCATTATTACTGGAAATCGTAAAACTTCGGAAAGATATAGTGGTTCTGAAAAAGTTACATGATTTCCTAAATCTTGGATATTATCTGGATCATCATCTGATGGGTAAGATAAATTTATTTTTTTCCAGAGATTGAAAAATTTCACAAGGGCATTTGTTGATATTTGAATTTTATTGTCCGAAGAATTTAACATAAAATTTCCAGTTGCTCCTTTCAATGCTGTACTTAAATTTTCCGTTTTATTCACAACTGAAGTAAGATCTCTCCCTAATTTATCAGAAGTCAGTTCACTATTATATCCAGTTGATCCCTCTAAAAGATTAAATTTAATTTTTAAATTTTGAACTGTACCACCATCTTTCAAAACAAATTTAGTTTTTGAGTTATCTTGATTATCGAGTACATAATCAACAATTTTTCCAGCTAATATAGACTTCCCACTGTTTCCATACATCTCTAAATTTGATTTTGCAGAACCTGATGGATAGAATTTTTGTGTTCGTCCATCCAAAGTCTGCAACTCTTCAACAATTTCATCGGACTTGATTGTTGCTGTTCTTTCTCCTTTCTTTTTCTCTTCCTCATCTTTTGGGTATTTTATTGTTAAATTTGACGCCTCACCATTTTCTTTCAACACAAATAAACTCGAATCAGTCACACCACTTGCAGTCATTAATTTGAAATCTGTATCGGTCCAAACACCTGTCATTAAATTTTTATTTTCGCACCAAAAATAAAATTGATTCAATATTCTAATTTCAAGAACAAAATGAAATAATCAGGAACTATTATTTTTCTTGTTTCTGTATCTTTAAACCAAACCATAAAACCTTGTTTGACATTCGAATCAATTAAATATTTTCTATTATCATCAGGAACTTGTAAATTTGCAACATAAACTAAACTATCACAATAATTATTTCGAGGAACAAAACTTGCATGAACTGTATAATTTGATGCAGTATGCTTATTAACAACACAATAACAATATTGAAATATAATATACCGTTCTTGACCTTGAGTTGGAGTATGAAACTCTGATGGATATTTAAAAGCAAATCTATCGTTTTCCAAATAAAAGTGATCAACCGTTAAACATTCTGATAAATTTTGTTCTTGTTGTTCCTTTGTTGATAGTTTCCAACCTTGAACAGGGTAATAAGTTTTATGAATTTTTAATGGTTGAATATTTAAATTTGGATCAATGTTATATGAAATTAATGTCGACATATTTTTCTATTCAAATAAAAATCTTTATTTATAGCCACTTGGTACTCCTTCATCATGATATTGAACTCCATCTTGAATTGACCAAGTCCAATAAGTATCAGAACAAATCCACATTTCTGGTTTACATAAATTTCTTCCATAAAAATCGTGGGTAGGGAAAAGATAACTATTTTCTAGTTGATGACCCCAATCAAAGATAGAATCAGCATGAAATTTTATTAAAGCTTCATGATTATCAGTATCTATACCATCGAAAACATAACCCGAATTTCCACGTTCTAATTGGAAATTAATTCCAAAATTTGTATCATCATAATAACTATTGTGGAAATTCCAATCTCCTCTAATTTGAGAGTTTTCAATTATTATGTTATTCAGAGGTTGACAAATAGATTCTAAATATTCTGGAGTTGCTTCAATTCCATCTAATTCATTTGCCATTAATTGATATTGAACAAATCTTCCATTCCAAGTATTAGCAAATTCAACTTGAGGATACAATTTCTTATCTATTATTAATCGAACATTTGCATACATTATATTTCTATATACTGTAATATCATTTGCATATCTTGGAAACATAAATGTTATATTTGTTGCATTTTTCAAAGGCATAGATTTAATTAAATTTATTTCATCATCTCCGACAGTTGTATCAAAAATTACTCTTGTTAATTCTTGAGATGGAATTATTAATGGTTCTTGTAAAGTTGACATCAATCCTTCAACAACTGATGGTTTTATTCCAAATCCAAACAAATTTGATCGTCCAACTGTGATTTTTATTGATTTTGGATTAACAATTAAACGATTTTCCATAACTCCACAAAAAACTTGATTCATTGTTGTATTTGATTCAGCCGTCGTACTGCTCTCATTGTAATTATTTAATTTCCAAAGTGTTGATGATGTTCCAGCAAAAATTTTGGAGACATCAACGCTATTTTTAACAATATTGACTTCAAAAGATGAAACAATCTTTCCTAATTGACCAATTTGTAAAAAACGATTTATTATTGGAACTTCAGGAGAATGATATTCAATCATTTGATAATACAATTTCTTTTTCTGACGGTCTCCAACTTTTTGAGGAGGAACTTGACACCAAACTAAACCATCCAAAGAAAATCTTACTTCTTCTTCTATTTCACCTAATATTTGATTTGGATACAATCTCCAAGCTTGTAAAGCTAACTGATCTGTGAATGGAATGATTAACTCTAATCGAATTGGAACCCATTTTATCGTATGGTCATTTTCCCAACATAAATCAGATATTGGAATGTAGCATCCACAAACATTAGGAGATAAATTACAAACATTTTCCCATAACGTATGAGAATGAGGTGAATTTTGTTTTGATTCCTTTGAACGAATTGAATTATATGCATAAGATTCACGAATCATTTCTGTTTGATGATAATTTTGAACCAATTTCCCATCAACATAAAATCTAGCTTCATCAATAATTTCAACAGCATCTTTAAAACCAACAAATATTTGATTTATTTGTGCTCTATCTCGATTTGAATAAGTGGCATTTGGAGGTGATCCTTTTTCTGTAAAATAATTTAATTTCGGTAAATGCTCTGATAATCCAACTTCAAATTCAACTGTCATTTCAATAAAACTTTTTTCTATTTGTGATATTGTATGATTTGGGTGAGTTAGTTTTATTCGAGTTCTTTCGGAAAATTTTTCAATTGGAATATCATGATCATGGAAATCTTCACAATACATAGCAAAAGTATTATCACCTCCATTTTTTGCTACCAAATTTCTTAAATGTTCATTGAAAAAGTTTAATATGTCACCTTCATCGTTTCCAAAGTTTCTAAATTGAGCGTTTTGATAAGTCATTTGATCTTGCAAAAAAAATTTAGATCTTATCTTAGTCATAACCAGTTGGTCTTCCTCGTGGGTAATATTGAACTCCATCTTGTATTGACCAAGTCCAATAAGTATCTGAACAAATCCACATTTCTGGAATTGGTTCTTGTTTGGTGACATTTACGCTCACTTTATTTGAAGTCAAATCAATATCTGGAAAGAGATATGCATTCTCTTTATCCGAAGAAATCAAATTTCCTTTAAATTCAATTGATACTGCTTGATTTCCTGAATCAACACCATCGAAAACAAAACCCGAATTTCCACGTTCTAATTGGAAATTGATTCCAAAACTTGTGTTATCAAATGGACATAATAAAAATCTTTCTTTTTCTTTTGGATCTCCAGTGACAGTCATATGTTTTGGATAAACATTATTGATTGGTTTTGAGATTGATTCAACCAATTCATCTGTTGGTTCAATATTTCCATCTAATTCATTTGCCATTAATTGATATTGAACAAATCTTCCATCCCAAGTATTATCAAAATAAGTTTCTGGATATTTCTTTTTATTGACTGATAACCAACATTGCTCTAACATAACATTTTGATAAACAGTACAATGAGTAGTTTTTGCTGGAAACATCATTGTAATATTTGTTGCATTCTTTAATGGAACAGATTTTGAAATATCGATCCGTCCTCCCGTTACCCTCATATCAAATTGATATTTAGTTAATTCTTGTGAAGGAATGATGATTGGTTCTTGTAATGTTGTCATTAATGATTCAATTACATCAGGTTTGACTCCAAATCCACTACAATTCGATCGACATTTGACAATGCGAACGTCATCATTTGCGATTTCGAGCTTATTCATTTGTACAACCCACCAATTTGATGTGAGAGCATTTTTATCAGCCACAAGAGAGGACAAACAATGATAAGCTATAGGTATGGCATTGAAATTTTCAATTGTTGAGTCAGTATTCGATTTTGCTTCAATATTTTTGACCGTTATGATTTCATCTTGGTATTGTGAAAAGCGATTGAAAAGAGGTAAAATTGGCGCGTCATATTCTTTTTGTCCTTTATCAACCCATCCCCAAAATCTTTTGATTTCACCAACATTTTTCGGTTGAAGTTGACACCAAACAAGAGCATCAAGAGAAAATTTGACTTCTATTTCAACTTCACCTAAAATTCGATTTGGATACAATCTCCAAGCTTGTAAAGCTAATAAATCAGTGAATGGGATATTCAATTCCATATGAACAGGAACCGATTTTCCGGTTGTAAAAGCAATGAGAGGAACATAAACACCTGCAACATTTGGACTCATACAATTGACACTTTCCCATAATGAATGAGCATGAGCTGCATTATTTTTGGAATCTTTTGGTCGAATTGAATTATATGCAAAAGTTTCTTTAATCATTTCACTTTGATGATAACCACTAATTAATTTTCCATCAACCCAAAATTGTAATTCAGATATAATTTCTGCTGCATTTTTGAAACCAATAAAGATATAATTTAGATGTGGACAAGGGTTTAAACTATTATCATTGGCGTAAGGTGTTTTCAATTTTAGTTTCAATTCTAAATCTAATTTGATAAAACCTTTTTCTATTTGGGAGATTGTATGACCAGAATGAGTTAATCTTATTTTTGTTTTTGTACCAATTGGAATAGGTTCATCTTTGTCATGACATAATTCCTCAACAATTGAAAAAGTATTATCTCCTCCATTCTTTTGTACTAATGTCCTCAAATGATTATTGAAAAAGTTTAATATGTCACCTTCATCATTTCCTGAATTCTTAAATTGTGCGTTTTGATATGTCATCTGTTTTTATGAAGAATTTAAAAAATTCGAAAAGCCAATTTTTTTCAAAGATGAAAAATAGACGAAATTAAAAAAGATGGCTTTTGGAACATGGATTAAAAGAATCGGAACCAATATTGCAAACTTTGCAAAGAAAAATGGACCTAAAATTTTACAATTTGCATCAGATTACGTTGCACCAGCCATAGAAAAATTAGGAGGAACTGTTGGAGGAACTGCTGGAACTATTTTGGGTGGTGTTGGCAAAGGAATTCGAGCAGTGAATGATCGTGTTCAATCTTGGAATGCAACAGGAAAAGATAAATTCTTACAACCTGCGTATGATAAAGAACCTGGTGACTAAGAATACATTCGCCTTCTTACTTCTTCATCTATTGGTGGATCATCAGGAGGGAAAAGTTTTATCACTCTTAATAATGTGTTCACTAATTCAATTAAAACAAGCGTTCCTAAGAGAATTTCAATCAGCATATTGTTTTAAATAGTTTCAAAAATGTTTAAATAAATTTTATTTTTTTTTAAAATGGAATTGAAAATTATTGAACCAATTCAAAATTATTTAAAAGAGTTTAACACAACGGATGAGTTTAATTTATTCTATTCTAAGAACAAAGAACAACTAGATTCAGAAACAACACATAAACTAAACAAAAAGTATCATATTCAAGGTTATCGTATAACCAAAATCAAAGGTGAATTAATGTTAAAGAAGGTCAATGAAGAAGAAGAAAAAGACGATTCAGAAATTTTGAAGATAAAAGATGATATTGCAAAAATTAAAATTACTTTGAATGATGTTATAAATTTTATTAACTCTAAGACCTAATATATGTATCACCACCTGAAGAACATTGAATAACAATCATTGGATGTTCATCAGGATGTTCATGTTTCATTTCATTTAATTGTTGAAATGCATCAAAAAAGTCTTCAAAATCTAAATTACTAGCAGCTTGAGAATAAATGTAACGTAATTGTTGTTTATTAAAACCAGGTAATAAATATAATGTACTAATTTCATTTTTAATATGTGGTTTTAACCCTTTCCAACCTTGAACTAATAAGAAATAAGACATATTTGTATGACGACATCTACGTAATAATTGACTAAAAAATGATTCTTCTGAAGAGAATAATTTTGAATTTGAAATATCATCAAATAATACAATTGAATGTAAATATTCTCTATCAAAATCTTCAACAAATAAAACATTAAATAAATCATCGAGTTGTTCTTGTTTAATTTTATTTTTTGTTCTTTCTCTTCGAATTTTGTAATATAAACTTTTTGCTGCTAATAATTCATCGATACATTTTTCAGCATCTTTTTCACTAACCACTACTGTCGGCATTTGTAATAATGGTTTCAATGATAACCAACTTTTATCGTTCTCTTCACCATCTTTTGTAACATAAACTAATAAATGATGAGTATTAAGTATTGAAATTTTAATTATTTCTTCTAATGCTGTAACTGTTTTTCCCATACTTTGTTTACCTACAATAACATTAACAGAATTATATTTAGCAACAATATCTTCATGAATTGGAGCAATTAAAGAATCATTTTTTGGACTCAAATTTGATTTTAACCTTGCTTTTATTTTTGATCTAATGTTTTCTTTTGCAAAATTAACTTCTTCTTCTTCGCTATCACTGAAATAATCACTGTCACTCATATTTTTTAAATTCCGACTAAATTATGTAAAAAAAAGTAATAAAAATTTACTCTTCAGTAATTTCTTCTTCTCCATCATCATCATCATCAAATTCACTTGATGCTTGTTGAATTGCAGCTACTAATAATTGTTCAATATCTTCTTCAAAATGTTGTCTATCGTCTTTTGGTCCAGTTTTCAATTTTTCAATTAAACCGTCAACAATTTTATGATAATCTTCTTGAGTTGTTTTATTTCCACGATATCTTCTTTGTTCTTCTTCTGTTGTTAAACCATATTCTTGATAAAGTGGTTGTAAAACTAATTGATTCCAAACAATTGGATAAGCTTTACATAATAATCTCATTTTGTCAACTGGAATTAAATCAACATAATTTGTTTCTGCTAAAGCTTTTTCAGTAACTCTTCCCATAACATATTTCTTAAATTTATTTAATGCTGATAATTTTCTTGGTTTCTTTTCTGGTTTCTTGAATTCCTGTAACAACTTTCTTAATTCTGTTATCTCTGCGTTACTCATGATTTTTGAATAAAAATAAAAATCAAAGAAGATAAATTTAAAGCTTTGAATTCAGAAACTTCATTAATTGAGGATTATTTGAAATAACACTTGGAGTTTCAGATGTGATAATAGGTTTTACAGGATCAATAATAGGTTTTACAGGATCAATAATAGGTTTTACAGGTGTTGTTTTTGATAGATCGAGTTTGTCGATTGTACTTTTTTCATCAATTATTTTTGGTTTTGTTTTCGCTTCAATATCAATATCAAATTTATTTTTTGGTTCTTTCTTCTTCTTTTTCAAAAGTTTACTTCTTTCTGATTTTTGTTTCTTCAAATTCTTATTTCCTTTAGCTTTTGTATTAATTGTTGGTTTCTTTGGTTTAACTTCCTCAACATCATCATCATCATCATTATCAATCTTTTCCTCAATTTTTGTTTCAATTGGTTTCTGTTTTTGAGCCAATACTTTGAATCGTAATGGTGCATTTTTCCGACCTCTTCTTGGTAAAATTTGAGTCATTGATTTTGTTTGAATTACTTCTGGTTCGTCAACTTTTGTAGGTAATAAGTTAATTTTCTTACCAGGTTCTATTTTTGTCATTGTCATTGGTTTTTCAGATATTGGACTTACTAATGGTTTCTTTTCTATTGGTGTTTCTTTCTCTTCTGTCATTGTTGTTTTAGATGAAAATAAATTATTTATATTTGAATTTGTTTGATATGGAACAACAGGTTTAGGAGGAAGATTTTCATTGAATTGAGACATTATTGATGGTCTCCCACTTAATTTATTTTTCTTTTGTTGTTCTAACAATAATTGGCGTATTGATACATTACCTTTCGAACTTTGTTGAATTAAACTTGTAATTCCACCTTCATAACGTTTAGCCCAAACATTCTCTTCTTTCTTTTCTGAATCATCATTAATTGTTAAATCTGTATTTGTGGTTGTTGGTGTTGTTGTTGTGGTTGTTGGTGTTGTATTTGTTGTTGGTGTTGTTGCGGGCTTATTGAATGGATTTGTATACCCAGTATTTCTTAATGCACCACCAATTGTATTACCATTATTTTGATTTTGTTGTCTTTCTTTTTCTTGAGCTTCATTTATCATATTTTGAATTTCATGTAATGCAGTTTCAGTATCTTGATTCTTAAATCTTTCAAATCCAATTTCAGTCATATTTATTTTTCGACGATACGAATTCAAATCTTTTAATTTCTCTTCGACTTTCTTTTTATGTTCTTTCTCTTTATCATCTTTTGCTTTCTCATCATCCCATTGTTTCTTTGCTTCATTCTCTTTTTGTTGCAAAAGAATGATACTTGGTTCCAAATTATTCAATGGTTTATCTTTATAATCATCATATTTTAAGAGAGTATTTTCTTTCTTATAATTTGTTTTCAGATCTCGATAATATTTATTCGTCTTTGCAATATAGCGATTTAATTTCAAATATCTTTCTAAATCATCCAATGACGGATATAATTCAGCTAACTTTTCATATGTTTCAGAACTATCGTCGATATGTTTATGATATTCTTCTAATAGATTCTTGAAATATTCTTTCTTTTCCTTTTTAACTTGTTCTTTATATTTTACATATGCATTTCGAATATCATCTACTTTCACTTTTTTCTCTGGTCTTTTTGCTATTTCTGGTTCAATATAAGTTTTATGAACATATGTCACATCTTCCGTTTTCATCGTTCCTAATTTCTTTTGAAGTGTATTATGGTCATCTAATAATGGAATAAATGCAATACTTTCTAATACATACATCCAATCAATATTTTTCGTATCTGGTGCAAATTTATTAACAATATCCTTCACATTAATTTTTGTTTTTCCAAAATGATTTTCATATAACGGTTTGAAGTCTAAAATTGCATTCACATAATCCAAATCTTTTGCTGAATAAGTTAATCCTTTCAATTCTTCTTTTGTCACTTTTGAACCTTCTTCCAAATTTTTATTTATTGCGTCTATATTTTCGTTGATTTTCTTTTCGGTAGCAATTTTTTCTTGTTCATAATTCTTTATTGCTGTTTTATATAAACTTATCAATTCATCTTCTGTCACTTTTGAGTAAGTTTTAGATTCTTCATCATATCGTAATTTATCTAAGAATTTTTCAAATGAAACTTGTTCATTTTTAGCAATTCCTTGAAATTCTTGAGATTCTTTATGAGATATTCTTGCAAGATTTGCATGATAAGCAGTATCGATATCAAATTGTAAATCTTTTTCATTTTGTATTTTCCATTGAACTTTGTCACGAATTTGATATGGATAATACATCATTTGATCCAAAGATATTTTTCTTCCAAAAGCACTTTCATATCTTTTCTGTAATGGAGTTAATTTACAATATTTCACAATTTCATAAGCATTTGATAATTCATCTTTTTCTTGATTCAAATCTACTTCTTTTGTTGTGTCATTAATTTCTGCATTAAAGTCACTAATTATTTTTTCCAAATTTTCATCATAATTATATTTCAAAGCAGCTTTAATATAATTATTAAGTAGTGATAGTTCTTTTCCTTTCTTTTCAAATTTTTTCCTAATATCATCAAACTTGAATTCATGATCGTTCTTTTTATTATACTCTTCAATTTCTGTCTTCATTGCCATTCGAACATGACCATAGGATGTATTTTTGTATTCAGCAACTAATTCATCTTTCTCTGAATTTGTTAATTTCTTCCATACTGAATTTCCTCCAAATTTCTTGATTGCTTCACGAATATTTTCAATTTCAAGTTTCAAATCATCACAAGCTCGTTTATAACTTTCTGGTTCTTTTGTTGTATCTTTTGCTTTATTTGGATTCAATTTATTATGAACTGTAATCAAGATATGATAATAAGTTTTGTATGCATTATGACCATTCGTTTCTTCAGAAAACAAATCTTTCAAACTTTTTCCTTCTCCAAGATCATCATTATAATAATCTAAATATTCTTTTATTTTGGGCATTGCTTCTAATTTTGAATATTCATTTTGAATTCTTTTGTATTCTTTGTCAAGATAATTATAACGACTTTCTGGGGTAGACCCAAATTCTTCTACTTGATTTAAAGTATAAATGATTTTGTAATCAGTCTCAAAGTCTTTGATCTTATTCTTTATCTTTAATTTGAATTTTGTTGTCTTCGGATCAAATTTATTCTTTTCCAACAACTCTCTTAATGTTTCCTGATTATCATCATATTTACTTTCCATTTCTCGAAAAGCATCCATTAATTCTGTATCTGTTTTGGATTCCTCTTGTCGTTTGCTATATGTTGCGATTTCAGTCTCTAATGCATCAATATCTTCTGGAGTTGGATAATCATTTTTTATTGCATAATCTTTTTTGTAAACACTCTTATATTTACTTTTCAATATTCCATATTTTAAGAAATTATTTGCTGTGACGACATCAGATTTGTATGTGTCAATAATCTTATCCATTGTTAATTTCTCTGTTGGATATCTCGAAGTGTATTCTTTCCAGTTAGAAATGAAATTTGAATAATTCTGATAAAAACGAGAATAGATTTTCCAATAATCTTGAATTTTTTTCAGAACATCATTTGCTGACATCTTGTCTGGTGGAATAAACGGTTCTTGAAACTCTTTTTGCCAATTATGTTTATCTTTTTCTAGTTTCAATTCGACTGTTGCTTGTTGTAGTTGTCCATTCCAATACTTATAGACAGCTTGCCAATCTTTTAAGAATTTTTTATCGTCTCCGGTATGAATTTTATTCCATTCTAATCGAAGAGGATCAAGTTTTTTCCAATCAATTTGGTCCTTATTATGTTGTTCTTGTTTCTTTCTGAAATATTCTGCCAATTCTTTCTGATCAGTTATGGTCAAATACTTATCGTCTTTTTCATTTGTTTCTTTTAAATATTTTTCATATACAACTTTATTCATTTCATTTAAGACATAACATCTCGCATCAATTCTGACTTCTTCTGGATTTGTATTTGATTTGTATCTTTTCAATAATCCAGTAATAGTAACTTTATTTTGCGGCATATTAAGATATTCTTGAATTAATGGATCTTTGTCGAAGATATCTTTTTTCTTGAGCCAAGAATCGATTAAAATATAATAATTTTGATTTTTCTCTTTTATTGAATTTCCATTGATTATTCCTTCATCTGCAGATAATGCGTTCCAAGCTTTTGAATAGACTTCATTAAAAGCAAGATCGAGATCATATTTTTTAGCTACCAATAGATTTCTTTTATCTCTATATTCAGCATCTTCTGCAAGTCGATAAATATCCCAAAATTTTACAACCCCAGGATCACTTTCAAATTCCTCAATTTTTTTCTTTAAATCCATTTCAATTTTCTGTAAATGATCTAATCTTAATCCAGCATCTGATTCTTTGACATTTTTCAAATTTTCCTTTGTGTATTTATAATTCGTAACTAATATTTTTTCTAAAATGTCACATTTCATTAAATTTACACATTTAATATAATCTTTTGTTGAAAATTTTCTTTGAATGTCATCAACGGAATTATGTTCATTTCTATATTCGTTATATTTACTTAATAATTGATGAAACTCAGTTGATTGAAAAGCAGCTGCATCTTTTGTAGCATCTCTATATAATGTTTGTAATTCTTGTTTTCCAGTAATTGAATTTGTTATTGCACGAACTTTTTCTGCGGTGTCTGGTTGTAAGGCAATAATATCATTCTTTAATTTTTCACATTCTAACCAAATAATTGCATTTGAATAATCCTTTCCAAAATTTTTGACAATATCTACTACCTCAAGTTGATGTTCTGCAGACGAATTATATTTTTGTAAGACTAAGAGAAAATTCAGATTATTATATTGATCCACACTTTGAATTTTCTTTTTGATATCTTCTATGATCACTTCTTTTTCTTCATTTTTTTCTGGTGCTATCGATGGTTTATATTCTTCATTGAATTTTTCTTTGTAAAGTGCTAAATGATAACGATAATTCAGATCAGTTTTTCCTGTCAAATAATCAAAACCATATTTTGATGCAGTCTTTTCTATTGTTGAATAATCTGGATCATCTGAATATTTTTCTCGGAAATTATTATATATTGTTAGCATTGTTCCAGATTTCCATGATTCATTAAATTTTTCTGTTAAATTTGTATAATATCTTCTTAACCAATCCAATCTTTTTTGACTTCCAATTTCTGTTTCATGATAACCTTTAAAACGTGTTTGACCAGGTAAATCTTCATCAGTAATGTCTAATTTTTCTTTTATTAATTTTCTATATTTATCAATATCGATTGCAATTTGGGCTTTTTCAGGTGTTTGATATTTATCTTTGAATTGTTCCCAAGTTAATTTTGATTCAATTTGTTGAGAATTTTGATATGAAATATAAGTTGCTTCAATATTTGACTTATCCCAAGTATCTAAATCTTTTTGTTTTTTGTCACATTTTTCAACAATAGCATTGAAACAAACCTTATCTTTGGCATAATTGGATATATCAAAATCTTGACCTTTATGTAATTGTTTGTAATATAATTGAGCAATTGGAATTAAATATTTTGAATACATTTCATCTTCATTCCATGACATATCGACTTGAGTAATCGTTGAAATAAATTCTGGCTTTAATTTTGGAAGAATATCTTGACTTTTGATATAATCTTTATTTGTTCTCCATGATTCTCTTGTTTTCTTATAATTTTTGTAATCTGTTTTGAATTGATTCAGAAATGTATATTTATTTTCTTTTGTATTTTTACTCATATATTCATTGAAGAAATGTCCGATGTCATTGAATTTTTTATTTCCTTTCTTTGAAAAACTCTGATTGATTTTCAAATTTTTCTCATATCCTTCAAAGAATTTCAAACAATCTTCTAAATTTCCATCAAATTTACCAAATAAAAATCCTGCGGCTTCTGCAATTGATCTCCCAAAACCTTGATAATATTGTTGAACATATTTTTTCAATAAATTGTTTCCGTCCCATGTGTTATATTTATATTTGTTTTCATCATAATATTTTTGCAATTTTTCTTGAGCTGTATTGATTGAATCCTGTGCGTTTTCATGAATATATTTCCATAAATTTACTCCTTCATATGGATGAGTTCTATACCAAAATTCATAAATATGACTTAATTTGTTAATAGCATTGATTGCAGCTCCATTTGATCCGAATTCTGTTCTCCAATCTGTTGAACTTTTTAAATCTTCAGGGAATAAAGCCCTCCAACGAATGATTGCTTCATCTAAATTTTCATTTGTATTTCGATAAGATTCTTGTTCATTGATTAAATTTTGAAGTTTTGAATCTATTTCTGGAATTGTTTCATTTCTATATGCGACTGCAACTGTTTGAACTGAATATTGATTTTCTTTTGGTAACAAT
This sequence comes from Tritrichomonas musculus, assembly GCA_039105265.1. Taxonomy (NCBI): domain Eukaryota; phylum Parabasalia; order Tritrichomonadida; family Tritrichomonadidae; genus Tritrichomonas; species Tritrichomonas musculus. The sequence goes on along the minus strand of JAPFFF010000078.1, from coordinate 154,880 downwards.
TCATTGAGTTCATTAATTTTATTTAAAACTGATATTGAGGTTTGAATTCTTTTTTCTGCATCTGTTAATTCATTAACTTCTTTTGTTATATATGTACCTAAAGTTGTAAAATCTCCACCATTATGAATTGAGAAATCTAGAAAAGTGTCATAATTTTGTCTCTTTTGAAAAAATCGAAGATACTCTTGATATTTTTGTTCATATTGAAGATATAATAAATAAGCTTTTCCATTATTTTTAAACCATGACTCTTTTGTTGAATTGAATACTTTATGTGAAAATTTCTTTGGATAAGTATTCATTAATTGACCTTCTAAAGCAGTTATTTGAGGAACATTTTCAATCGGAACATTGCCTACCATTGATTCTATTTTTAAAACCATATCTGGTTCTTTTGAAAAATTTCTATAATAGTCTTCAAATTTCAAACGATCTGCATAATTATCCATATTTTTTCCTAGTGCAATATAAGAACCTCTTGCTTTCATGTATGATGATATCTCCTCTTTTGATTCACAATGACCAATTATTTCCATTTCGAAATCTTCTCTTTCTTCTTTTGTTTTACCTTGACTATATTTCTCTATTTCACTCATGAATGATGATGTTTGGTTTTTTTGTCTTTTGATTGTTTCCCAACTTTCAACATATTCTCTAACTTTTTCTTCTCTCCTTTGATGATGTTTGAGTTGTTCTAATGTTGCAACAGAATAATTAAAAAGTTTCAAAATATCAGCATAAGATTCAGTTAAAATCCATAATTGATCAAATTTCCCACCTACTTCGGAGAATTTTCTACTGTCAGCAACTTCTTCCCAAATTTGATATTTATTCCATTTCTTAAAAATTGTCCCAGTCCATTTGAAGTTCTTTCGATGTTGATTTAAATAAATAACTAATTTTGATATAGTGTTACATTCTGGATTAGCTATCATTATCGATTCAATAGCATTTGGAGTAAATTTTGTATACCCTGATGCATAATCACTGAAAGCATCACTGAAACATTCGGTCAATAAATTTGTTAAATTTTTCTCATCTTCTCCTTTCTGATGATTTTTGTCAGTTATCATTTGTTTTATTTTTTCATTGATATTCGGAGTTGTTTGATCTAGTAATATTGTATTCCATAGATTTTCATTGAATTCTTTTCCATATGCATCTTTCAATTGAATTTTCAAAGTCTCTAATTCAATATTTTTTCTTGTATCTTCTACCATTTTTTGTTCTTTTTCTAATCGTTTTGTTAAATCATTTAAAACTTCATTTTGCTTTTTATTGTTATAAATATGTGACAAGTAGATCTCATTATTCACTTCATTATCATTAAATCTTTCACCTGTAATTTTCATTCGTTCTTCAATTGTTTTCCTGATTTCTATCGTTCTTTTATCGATTATTTTTTGTGCACTATCCCAATCGATTATCCATTGATTGTATGCATTTTCTTTTGCATCTATTGAATCCTGGCTCGTAAATAAACCAAGCACATTTTTAACATCCTTATCATCGAATTTCCTTTGTGCTTCTCTATATTTTTGGTTTATTGTTTGAATTATTCTTGCATTTTCTTTTTCTATTGCTTCTTCTTCTCTTGTATGCCATTTTTTCGCTTCATTATTAATAAATTCTATTGCTTCCTTTTCATTTGAAAAATGTGTTTGATAATATTTTTGAATTTCACCATTTTTATCATATGAATTAACACCTGATACATATTTAGCGATTGCATTTATAACATCAATATCTGGAGCAATTTTTGTACGAATAATTTCTTCAAATGCCAAACCAATTGAATTTTTTGATGATGCTAATCGAATATTTAATTTATTCAAATCATGATCAAAATTATTTGCTGTAAAAATTGCATTTGCTTCACTTTTGATTGTATCTTTATCTACTGAAAATCCATGACTATCATAAATTTCTTTCACCTTCTTTTGTATATTTTTTCTGACAGCATTGTCAAGACTTGTTTGTGAACTTTCCATTATTTGATTTAAGTCTTCAGTCAAACTATCTTGTATAATTCGATCACCATTGATATATAATTGTTGGAATTTATCACGGTCACTTTTTTCATTATAATTTGTTATATTTAATGCTTCATTTTCTTTTTTCTTTCGCTCAATTATTGTCTCAATCATTCCATTTCTTATTTGTTTTACTCGTTCTAATTCTTCTCTTTTGGCTACTAAATTATTATGAGCAGTTGTCTCTTTTGTCTTCCAATTCGTTGTCTTATCATCAGGGAAAAATTGAAGAACATATCCGGTTATTATTTTATCACTTAAATTGAAATCTTTAAAAATTTGTTTTGCACTTGATATTAGTCGACTCTGAATTCTTTGAAAATCATTCAAATAAATTTGATTTGCATATCTTTCTTTCCATTCCTCTAAAATTTGATCCTTAAATTTTATTTGTTGTCTTGTCGTCCAAAGGTTTTCCATTTCATCAAAAACTTGATCAATAAATTCGTCTTCACCGATCTTCAATCCCGCTGATTCATATAATTTCTGATAAATTCCGCTTATCTCTTGACGAAATTGATCAATTGATCTCTTATACAATTTACATAAATGAACAAAATCGGTCCATGTCCATCCATTCGAACATCCAACCATTGATAATTTTGTGATAATATTTTCACCATTTTCATTTCTGTCAAATTTGAGATATTGACCTCCAATCCATCCAATCAATGTTTTTGTATTTGCAATTCGTCTATTTTCCATATCCTGAGACAATTCATTCGATGATGCATAATTTTTTGTTCTCATTTCTTCCATATCTCCTTGAATATCGATCCATTCTTTCAAACGAATACATGGTAACCCTTCAATTTGTTGTAATATTTTTGCCAACCAATTATTTCCATAGTTTGCAATATTCGGTTCCCTCACTTCATTTAACATTTCTTTATCTGATAATCCTCTTTTTGTTGGATCAGGACTTAATTGATTTATATAATTATCTAATACTTGGTCATCTGTCAATCCTGGAACTTCAAATGGTTGATCCATGTTTTCATCCTCTTCATTCGCTTGTTCTGCTTCTTTTGCAGCAAGTAATTTTTCTTGAATCTTCTTATCATAATAAATACGATAAACTTGACCCTCTCGTTCTGGATTTTGTTTCAAGAATGCATCTAAATCTTTCTTATATTGTTCATATTGTTCTTTTAGTAATTGATGAGTCATCTCTTCTTTTGCTTTTATTCTCACTGAATCATCTGCTTTTTGATATTGTTGATCGATACTTTTTTGATATTCTCTAACTTTGTTTTGGAATGATTTGGCCAATGGATACCAATAATTGAAAAATTCCTCTGAATTCCACTCCTGTGCATTCATCAAAAATTGCAGATTTGTGTATATCATTGCATTGAATGCTGTCCAATATTTTTCCATCTGATCAAAATTATTTGGATCAACCATATCATTCAAAAATTGTTTCGCGTCTCCTGGATTCATTGGGTATTCCTTTGCAATTGTATTTGCAAATTGATTTGCTCCTACCAATGTTAATGGTATTTCATTTTTATCCTTATCTACTGCACCATCATCTGATGCAAAATAAACAGGAAGAGAGTATCTCCAAATTTCATCTTTCCAATATGACTCATCATATTCAGCCTGTTCCTTTAATTCATTCGCTTTGTCTTTGTTGATAGCCAACAATTCTTTATCTTTTTCCATTAATATATTATTATAAATATCCACTGGATCTAACAATGGTTGTGCTTTTGAGATTTCTGAATAACGTTGTTCAATTTTCAACCCACATGCTGCAATACTCACAGGATGTGTCGTATCTGCTTCATCGATAAATGATTGGTATCTAGTGCATAATTCTTTCTTAGCTTTAGCGGCTTTTAATTTTCGAATATATTCATCTCTGGTTTTTTGTTCAATTATCCAACTAGATAAACTTTTCGTCTTATCTTGAGCAAACTTTACCAAATTTTTACTGACATCCTCAATATTTCTAATATTATCCATATCTTGAATTTTATTCTCTTCGCACCATTTAATAAAATTTAATAGATCGGGTTTTGCTTTTTGGAAATCCAACCATTTTATTCCATTCAGAGCAAGTCGAATACAAACAATTGTGAAAAATGTTGGAATATTTTGATAATTCTCTTTTCCCAATCGTTCGAAACAATCGATTAATTCATCTAATTCTATAATAACACTTTCTATTCCACCAGAAACAAAATCGTTATAATAATCTTCAACCCTTATATCAAAATCATCAGGTGTTAATAATTCATCATTGGTTCCTGGAATTGTTCTCAATAAATATTGTTTTATTTTTTCTACGTCCTGATATAATTTAAAATTGGGATTGCGTAATTGTTGCAAAACCGTCCAATTTATTTGATGCATATCAACATAGATGTCAGAATTTAGGAAAAAACGATAATTTCCCATTTTGACCTCATCGTTATCAAAAACTTTCTCATCCAATGATTTATCATAGAATTTTTGTCTGATTTCAATAAAAGTTTGCTGATAATATTCGTTATTATGATAAATTCTTTGCAATAATTTCCACCAAAATGCAGCCTCAAATTCTGTAATTCCAACGAAATCATAGTTTAATTGATATATGCTATAATATTTCCAATCTATCTCTTTCCAATAATTTTGAAGTGCAGTCACTCTTCCTCTCGCAAAATCACTTTTACAAATCATTAAATTCGGTCCATTATTATTTTTGAAATCAATGAATTGATTATGAATTGTTTGAATATCATATCCTGGAAAATAATTATCTCTAACTGTTTTAGCAAATAAAACGTCTACAACGAATCTTAAATAATGAATCACGTCTAATCCTATAAACTGCATTTGTTCAGGAAAATTCATGTAATAATCAAACAATAAAGATAAATCAGGTATTGCATTGCCATTTTCCACACCAAAATTTAATAATTCAATACAATTTGAATAAAAGAATTCAGCCATTTCTACATATGCAGCATTCGGAAATGCTATAGTATTTCTCCAAAGATGCCAACCCTTTTCACGTAAATTCGCTAATGCTAAATCTATTTTTTGATCTTGCGTTAATGGTTGTTGATTTTCAGTCATTTTTCAATAAAAATAAACATAAAACAACAAATAATGAAAATTAAATGGTTTATTCATTTGAATCTTCTGGTTCCTTCAAATTTAGTGGGTCAACGAAGCAATCTCGTAACTCATCGACAAATTGATTCAATACTTGTGCTTTTGATTCCAATTGGACTTTCTTTTTTTCTTCTTCTTTTTTCAAATCGTCCAATTTATCTCGATTTTCATCAATTTTTAGCTCATTTTCAACCATCATTTCCCATATCGGATCGGACTTTGGATTTTTATCAATTTCATCATTTATATAGCCGTTTTCTTCGGTGAGCCTTCGATTTTCTGATTCCAGTCTTTCAATTGTTTTCATGTCGTCGTTTAATGAATCAGCTAATTCCAATAACCTTGTTGTATCATAAATAAAGTTGCGTACTGTCTTTCTGAAAACCTTAAGACTTTGCTTATCTTGCTTCCTGCTGTACATGAAAAAAAGTGATGTGATGACCTAACGAGAAAAAATTAGATTTTTGGTAAACGGTCTCCACCCCAAAAACTTAGAGGGCACCCCTGCAACACCTAGGGCACCCCATGAGGGACCCAAATAAAAAAATATGATTTTTCGTGCTCACCTCATCACATCATTTTTACTTATGTTCGCCATCTCCGAGTCCAACGTAGAGCCTACAGAGAACTATCCAATAGAGAACCTATCAGATCTTATCGATAAACACCCAGAAGATTTAGATTTAAATGAAGATGACTATATGTACCAGAGTTTATGTAAAATTGTTACTGCACAAGATTCACCATTCAATATTGGCCCAAAGCAAGCATTTGTCAGAAATTATTATCGTGAACTTCACAAATGCATAGAAATTCGACAAAAATTGTTTGAAACAACCCTTGATATAGTCAAATGTAAATTCAATTTCGATGAAAATCTTTTTACGAGCATTTCTACCAGATTCTTTCAATTTTTCCCAAATGCCACAATTGATTGGACCCTAATGGATCCTCAAAGAGGAATGAACCAATTTTTAGATTCATATGCAGAGCATTTATTTATTAGAATAGGATTTTACACAAGATGGATATACTATCCAATTGAATGCCATGCAAACGATTGGAAAGAATGCCTTTAAGTAAACCACACAATTAACAACTTTTTCTATAGCTTTTTTGATGTTAACGATACGGGACCTCCTTCCTAGCAGAGCGTTGAGAGGAATCCTGAGAGCAGCCCAGTGGAAGATCATTAATGGGAGTGGGGGATCATACCTGGCATAGCGGGGCTGGGGTCGCGGATGGGAAATATTTGACGCGGTTTTTGAACGAAGTGCAAAAATCGTGGCAAATATATAACTACTAAATTGAATATAGATTTTATTTCAAAGATCGCTAATAATAACTTTCTGAAAAAAATTGAGAAAATAATTTAAATTCTTTTCAAAAAATGAATTATTATTCAAATTAAGATAAATAAAAGCAGTAATTGATAGAAATAAAAAATCGCATATATTGAAAAAAAATAAAATGAAAGATCCTGAATAGCAACTTGTTCATAAATATTTATTTTATGAATCCACAATACCCAGGATATATACAACCAAATCAACCTAACGGATATATACAGCAGCCAGTATATGGACAGCAACCTTATATACAGCCTCAACAAAACTGCATTCAACAACCGCAGCAGCCAAGTTATATACAGCCTCAACAAGGATACCAAGCAATGCAGCCACAATTACCAGTACAACAGGGATTTCAAACAATGCAGCTGCAATCGCCAGTACAACAAGGATATCAAGCAATGCAACCACAATCACCAATACAGCAAGGATATCAAGCAATACAACCACAATCGCCAATACAGCAAGGATTTCAAGCAATGCAACCACAATCACCAATGCAGCAAGGATATCAAGCAATACAACCGCAATCACCAACACAACAAGTATTAATGCAACCACAGTCACCAATACAGCAAGGATATCAAGCAATGCAACCGCAATCACCAACACAACAAGTATTAATGCAACCACAACAACAATGTTATTTACAACAACAGCAACAGCCTTGTTTTGCTCAAGTTCAACAACAACAGCAGTGTTGTATGCCACAACAGCAGTGTTTGTTGCAGTCGCCGCAACCAGTTTTTGTGCAGCCTCAACCAAACTATATTCAAACTTCACCGCAAAGTTACACACCACCACAGCAACAAAACTTCATACAATCTCAGCAGGAATATGACCAGCCTCAACAGCATTCTGGCGATCAGCAAGTTATATCTAGACATATTACTGAACCTCAGACAAGAGTTTCAAAAATTAATCCAATTACTTCTTCAAAGGAGCCAATTGCATATGTATCACAAAGTTGGAATACTTCGCCAATTCAACAAATTACTGGTAAGCCTACTGGTCCTGTTCGTCCTCATTTTTATTATGTTTTTACGCCAGATATGTTTACAGAAACAAATAATCCATGGACTGCTGCAATGTGGCTTCACAGCTTCAATACTCTTCCAGAAAACATGACTCCATCAGATTCATCCGAATCAGAAATAACAAAACCAGAAGCACCTGAAAAAGTATCAAAACCAGAAATATCTAAACCAGAGCAATCATCTCAACAACAAAAAGCACAAGCGCCTCATAGACCACAAAAGCCACATCCATCAGAAGGTCAAAGAGTACATATTGCTGTTCCAAGTAAAGATAACAATCATCCATTAAAATCAGAATCAGAAATCTTCAAATTCGAATCCATCGATCAATTCCAGAAATTAAGGCATCATGCCAATATAGAATCAGCTCTCAAACAATTAAATGAGCTTGCTACAAATCTTGCATTTGTAAATCCAGACACATTTACTCCAGATGACACAAGTTGCTTTATTTGCTGCAATTCATATGTAACACCAAAGTATCAACTTGGCGTTGGTCCTGTCAATGACGCCATTACTGTTGCAGCTAACCATAAATATATGGGTTACAAAGTTTACTTTATCCATAATCAGCATCACACTCTTTTCCTCAAATTTTTGTCAGTATTTTTACAAAAAACATGCAAATACTTGACGGTTTTCTTTGCAGGTCACGGTGCCCAAATCAAAGATACTTCAGGTGATGAAGCTGATGGTTATGACGAAGTTATGGTTTTCGATTCAGGTTTTATTGTTGATGATGATCTTGCTATTTATCTTCAAAAATACAGTATTGGTAAAGCTCACACAATTCTCATCGCAGACTGTTGCCATAGTGGAACAATATGGGATATTCCAGAAAAATTGAAAAAAGCAGAAAAATTCCCAGCAAATATAATGTCCATTTCATCATCTTTGGATAATCAAACATCAAAGCAGACAGAAATTCAGTCAAACTTCCAAGGTGTGTTTACTTTCAACTTTTGGACGTTAATTAGAAACAGACCTTCAATTAATATTATTGAAGCACAAAAAATTCTTAATCGTGAAATGGCTCAGTTTGCCCAACAAATTGTCATGTATCCAACAAGAAAAGAAATGCTCAAAAAGCCTATTTTCCCACTAATGTTGAAACATCATTGTTAAATGATTATTCGAACACTTTTATTTTTTATTAGCTTATCTATGATATATTTATATTAGAGAAGTAAAAATATATTATAAAAAGAATTGTTTTCTTACTTTTTTTTTTATTGCCAATGAAACATTCAAATAATCTTTTTTTTAAAAAAAAAAAAAAAAAAAAAATCATGATAAAAAATGAATTTTTCCTTTAATAATTATGAATAAATGCATTTTCTATGTATATTCTTGACATGAATGAAAAATTGAATATTTTATCTGAAAAATCCAAACACAAATCAAGTATATTACAAGTATTATAAATTTAAACTTATATATATTTATATAAAACGTAAAATATTACAAGAACACGATAAATTTCTTAAAATAAAGTGATATTAAATTAGGTGATATGTGATAAAAAAATTGAATAAAATATAATCTTTTCTCACAAAAAATTGAGATCTTAAAATTTTATTTGTTTACCTATCATTTCATTTTTGATCGTCATGAAAACAGTATTCTTTCTCGGTTCAGGTTTTTCCAAATGCGCAGGTGGGCTTGTTCAAAAAGAAATCATAAGAACCATTTTGGAAGAAGGTTTTACGCAAGGAAAAGAAAATTTAATCAAAGCTAAACAAAATTTTGTAAACTTTATGAAAAAAGAACTTCATATTCCTGAAGAACGTTATTGTACTGTCCAATTGGAAGATATATTTACGCCAATAGATGGTTGTATAACAAATGGAATGTCATACGGAAATTATAGTTCAAAAGAACTCGAAGAATTACGTGAACAATTCAATGCACTAATGGGTGAAGCTCTAGAGTATAGTTTTAAGAAAAACAAAGCCAATTGTGATTATGTTAACAAATTTGCTAACTATATAAATGATCTGGCTAAATCTCGAACAGATGATGACATTGATCGTGTATCAGTTATAACTACAAACTGGGATATTATATTTGATCAAGCTTTAAAGCAATCTATTGAAGATAGCCATCCAGATAAATTAAGTGTTGTCGACTATTGCTGTTATGTCAGTTCATGGATGGCAAATGATTTTTCAATTAAGCCAGGACAACTTGCAGTAGGTAATGGCGGCTATAATATTAAATTACTAAAATTGCACGGTTCAATGAATTGGTTCCAATGTCCTTTATGCCAAAGAATGTATGTTCGATTTGGTGATCTTGAAATGATGAAAGCAGCATACTGTAGGCATTGTAAAAAGAACTATAAAATGCAAGACTCAAATTCAATTAAACTTCAAAGTAATTTACTACTTCCAACATATTTAAAGAATTTAAGTAATATTCAAATTAAAGTTGTTTGGCAAAACGCAGCAATTGAATTATCGGAAGCTTCAAAAATAGTTTTTATTGGTTATTCCTTACCTGATGCGGATTTCGAAATTAGGCAATTATTTTCTCGAATGATTCGTCCAGATGCTGAAATTCAAGTTGTTATATATCCATATGGATCACATGTTGAAGCAGAAGAAGAACGATATAAAGATTTCTTTGGAAGTCGACTAGCTGATAAAAACATATTGAAAGTTACAGTTCCAGAATATGTTGAAAGTTTAAGGGGAAAATAAGGATTGTTTGTTCGATTTTTTTTTTTTTTTATTAATATAAATGAATTTGGAAAAGATAATATAATGATGAAATTGTTGGGAATCTAATTTCCAAATATATCAATAAAAATGAACAGTATTTTGCAAATTTATAATGATTTGTAGATAATTTGTTTGAATTAACTAAAAAATCAAAAAAAAAAAAATGATGTTTTTTTAAATAACGAATATTTTTAAGATGATATTTGTTCATAATTATTACAAAAAGTTAGAGATAAGAACAAATATAAATACAAAAATCATTAACATTAGTATATATGAGGATATCCTCATATAAAGTTAAAAAAAAAAAAAAAAAGTAATTTGCATATATTGATTTATTATTATTACTTAAAAATGAGCATTGTAAATTCACTAAAACAATCAACTTTTTTTTATTAAAATAAATAATAATATTATTTAAATAACTTTATCGCACCATTCACAAACAACTGGATATTTTTCCTGCATATTTTCAACCAAACTTTCAAAATTCAACTTCTTCAATATTCTATATCGTTCGACTAGATTAGGGACCTTCATCACAAATGTTTTCATTCTTTCTTTCACATCTTTATCTAAAGTTGGATCTCTCTTTTCTTTCTGGTCGAAGTATTCTCTATATCTTTCAACTATTCCATTCCACAAGTTAGCCGTAATTGGTTTAAAGTACATAAAAGCAGCTAAGAAGTCGTCACCTTGTTTTTGGATTGATTGTGCAAACAAACTTTTTGACCAATTAACCTCATTATCCATATCATAAGATATTGCAATTGTCAATGCGAAAGGGAACTCTCTTGTCATCATCAGTGTCAATACGTCATTTTCATTCAAGCCAAAAACATTCAAATTCATATTTAATGACTTTTCAATCAAATTTGATGATGAATTTGTCATTGAATTTGAATTCGAATTAGACAATTCTTGCTGAAGAGAGATTAAAGAGAGTTTCTTGAGGCATTCAATACTCAAATTGTAGCACTTTTCATGAAGAGAGTAAGCAAGTGCCAGTAAGAAGTGTCTTGAGCTCTCTTGAAGAATTTCTTGTTTGTTCAATTTTTGATTTTCTATTTCTTTCTTCTTTTCTTTATCTTTCTTCATTTTCTTAAGTTCAAGCTTCTCTTCTTTCTGCTTTTGTTTCTCGAGTTTCTTCAGTTTTCTCTGTTCTCGCCTATCTAATGGAATAAGATCATTTTCGCTGCTGGAAAGACCATCAATGAGGTTCTCACTACTGCTTTCGATATCAAATTCAGCATCTGATCGGTCTTTAATAATTTTTTCAAGGAGACTGTTAGCACATTCAACTTGTAGAATTGCATGCTCATGATAAAGCTTGCAAGCCAAAGTTATATTGAAAAAGTTGTCTGGTTTGAAGCTTTGTAGTTGACGAGCTTCATTTAGAATTTCAAGGCCAAGTTTTGAAGATATCTCTTCCTTAGGAATAGAATCGATATTGTTTTCATTCATTGTTACAATGAATGTGATGAAACGAGGAAGGAGAGAAGGTTCAGGGAACTTTGTAATTATTTTTATCAAACTCTGATATATTTCTGAATTTTGATTAATTTTTCCTTTTTCTACGAAAACTTTTTCATACATAGAATCAAGCAATTTTGCACATTCTTCAATACGTGTAGTACAAAGAGATGCATGCAATAGAATATTCGACAAAATAATAATTCTTTTTTGAGTCAAAACTTTTTCTGTGTTTATTTGGCTAGTTACATATAAGAGTAACTTGTCACCAATCAAAGTTGGGTCCTTACACAAATTTACGAAATCAATAAACTTATCACCATAATCATCAACTAAAATAAAGCCAATATTACTATTTTCTTTCTTCTTTAAATTCGTCACTGTTTGAATGAAATTATTAGATAGCATATCAGAAACCTGCTCGTCTGAAAAAGATTCACTTTCAATCAAACTCTTTGCTAATGAAATCTGATCCACCATAATTGGTAAAGGACTTCTCAAAAACTCAATATTTCTCTCTCTTGCAGCTTCGCCAAGGAGCAATTTTGCCTTGATCAAGTCTGCCGCCTTTTTCTTGTACTCAGTATCAGAATCAGAGTAAGCAAGGAGTGCTGCTGTTGCCTTAAATTGTAACGAAATGGTCTTAAATATCGGATTCATCTTAGCTGCAACGGAATCCAAAAAGACCTGTAGCTCTTTCGCCTCGATTGAGACAATGAAAAAGCTGTCAAACGTTTTTTCTTTAAAATTGGCCGATTTGAGGCCGTTCTCGATGATCATTTCTCTCTGTTTCGATGAGAAGCACTGCAGAGGCGCTTGATCCTCGTCATCGTCATCGATGATGTGAACGACTTTTGATCGGTTTGAATTGAAAACAGTAAAGAGCATTTTGATTGTTTCAATAACCGTTATTTCTGGCGGTTTTCGGTTTTGCCAATCACATAACATGTAAGCTTCGTCCAAGCCTTTCTCAGTCAGACAAATTTCAATCGACTTTTCAATTGAAGTATTGAAAAAGTTGTGGATTGAATCAATTGAATGAATAACGGTTAATGATTTCAAATTCAATGAAATTTCAGTTGGAATTGTCTTCACAAAGTTATTGTAATCATTGTCACCGTCCTTCAAAGGAAACAAGATTTTTATTATGGCTTCTATTGAATTATTTTCAATAGTGTTCGATGTTGCAAGAAGAGTTGGGCTTTCAATTGAGTGAAGAGCGCAAATTTTCAAGTGCAAAATGAGTGATTTCAGGTTCTTTAAAAACTCATTTTTACCTTTTATTTCATCATCATTATTTGAACTATACATTTTTTCAGCAAACTCGAGAATGTGGGCAATTGATGACGGTTTTACATATTGAATTAGAGCAGCAAACAAGCAAATGAAGAAGTTTGGATCAAGAAAAGAAACTTCAATCTTTTCTTCTTCTTCTTCGTTGTATTCAGTGTCATATTCATTAGTGTTTTCATGAAGAGTAGCTGGATGCTTGAGTATCTCAACAACGCGTGAATGTGCTTTAAGAACATCGTCTATTGTCGTTGCCGATGAATACTGACTCAGCAGCCATTTTTTAATGACTTGAGAAGATTGGATTCCGAAGCATTCAGCTGCTTCTCTTCCGAGGCTCAACGAATGATAAGTCAGCAAATCAGAAACGATTTTATCTTTGTCACCGATCAAGTTACATTTAGTTAAAGACAATCTGAAATCATCATACTTTTGAATGATTCCAGCAAGTTTCACTCTCTGTCTTAAGAAAGGTGAAATCAAATTATCTGATTCAAAATTATCGGTTTCTTTCAAAAGTTGAAGATACCTAAAGAGATGAACTTGACTTTTTGAAGCACAATGTTTTGCAAGTTCTTCTTGAAGAGGGAACAATGAGTTCATAATGTCATCGACATTAATTTCACCCAATAAATCGTCATTTACTACATTTTCCTGGCATTTTTTAATCAATTCGTAAAAACGAATGATTGACAACTGCGCCTTTTTAAAGGCGAATATGAACACGCTATCGTAAAAGCTTACGATAGGCAAAATAATTGATTTTTTACTAAATAATTCAATTGATTTTAAAACGTCATCAGATTTGCCATCAAAAAGAAGCTGGCAAATAACTTCAAGAAAGAGTCTTGAACGTTGCTGCTTATCAGGAGGATGGCAAACGTCGAAAGAGAAAGCGTCAGTCATTGTTACCAAAGTAACTAAAGCGCATAAAGAAGGATCAGAGTCTTCAACCATATTAGCAATGATGCTATAAAAAGAATCACGTCTAATTAATGCTTCTTCCAATAATGATATATAAGGAGTGTCACTTTTTCTATTTAAACAATTAAATACAACTAAAGCTGGTTCCATTTCCATGTCAATTTCTTCTTCTTCATTGGATTGTTTGTTCTCGTAAATAGAAGGAAGCTGTTGTGTTAAAATAAACAAAATTGTCTCTTTTAATGAATTCTCAGGCATTTTTTCTCGAACAACGTTTGCGACTTCATTCATGTCGTATTTGCAGCCAATTTCTTCAGCTCGATCGAGGAAAAGAATGAGCTCTGCTGGATGCATTTTAGTTGCCAATAAATCAATGACTTCATAATCGGGAGGAAGATGACAACGAATCCCAAGAAGAAGTGATAAAAGAAGAACTTCAGAGTCAGTCGGATGAAGTTTGTGTTGAAGAAATTTCGCTGATTCTTCTGACTTTGATTCAAAAACTTTTGAGAGCTCTGATTGAATTAATTCAATGAAGGCACTACTGTTATTTGCTTCGTTTCCAATCAGAGTTGAAATTGAAGAGCCAGTTAATGAAATGTGCTCAACTGATTCAGCAGAAAACAATGAACTTAAATGAAAACCGTTTGAATTATTCGAATCATTTACTTTCGTCAAAAGATCGAAAATTGCAATGCACAATTTAAAGTCAATGGCAAAGTCTGTTTTAAACTTAAAGTCAGTTAGTTCAATGAATGTCAAAGCAGCAAGACGGATTGATTTATTCATCAAACTTTCTCTCATGCAATTCAAACAAAGTTCTTTGAATTGTTCTTCAGAAACATTGTCACTCACAGCCGTTTGAAAAGCACTTATCGGCAGCATTGACTTGACATAATAAATGTAAGGAGGATCCGATGGTTTTGATATTAATTCGGGGTGGTCAAAATGTGGATATGGCGGTTGTCCATTGAAATTCATTTCACCGTAATAATTCGTGAAAATCTTGCTGAAATCGTATTGCTCAAAATGGGACTCAATTATGTTATGCAACTCAAGATCACATTTGGATGTATAGATTGAAAACCGCCATTTCTTATCGTCTGGTGAAACTTCATACTTAACGTCACATTGTGGATGAGGAGTCTCACCTTTAACGAGTGCTGAAAGGAGTGGAAATTTCTTCTTAAGTTTATCGGCCAACAAAAGTGACTCTGGTGAATTAGGAAGGAATTTTCTTGGGTCTTTATTCCATACAAATAATGATAAAGGTGCTAATGAATCCTCAGGGACATCTTTCCACAATTCTTCATAATTCTTCTCATTTTTATTCAAATTTGAAAGAAACTGAAAATTCGAAATTGAAGCAGAAAAAGTTTCTCGTTTCACCCACAAATCCCAGATGAATCGTATCAATGGATGCTCCTCAAGTGAAGGATCATTAGATATATCAATGTCCTTCGTCTTAGGGTTGTTTATAACAAATATCTCAAAGGGAAGGTAAAGATTGTTCACTGAACAAAATTTCGAAAAATTTTTAAAAAACAACTCAAAGTTCAATGTTGTTGTTTTATTCCACCAGTTCGAATCAAACAACAATTTATTCTTGCATATTCGATAAAGAAGCTTCTCCGCATCATTAATCTCACTATCAACAAAATAACCGTTAACCGCCAGAATGTCAAATAACGATTCTTTTTCATACTCATTCATTTGCTTGTAATAAAGATTGCAAAATTTCAAGCATTTCAACTTTTTCTGTTTCTTTGTCGGTTGATTTGATTGATGTTGATGTTGAAATTGTAATAATTTTTTCGGTTTTGATTCAAAATTTTCGGTTTTGAATTTCGTAATGTCATCTTTGAAAAGTTGCTGCATTTCAGTTATTTTTTGCTCACAGTGTAATAGCCATAAACGCTCAACAGTTGATCCTTCATTTGTTTTGAGATATTTCAGTATTTTTGGAGGTTGGGATTCAATTAAAATGATGTTGCCGATAAACGAATTTGAGAGGTTTTCTTTTGGAAGTAATTTTTTAAATAAATCTGGAAAAATCATTGATTTGGTTTCATCGTAGCTGTCATTTAATGGTGAATTTGCTTCAAATTCATGTGTAGTGTCGTCTTCTGTCAGTTTTTTTAAAGTTTCCGTAAATGCTTTCATTATATCGAGTTGACTTTGAGAGATTTCATCTGATTTCGGTTGAGATTCAGATTTTGATTTTTGGATAAATGAAAAAAACGATTTTGGCTTATTTGTTTCTGCGGTTTCTGGTTTTTTAGAATTGATTAATTTAAGGAGTATAAAATAATTGTCTTCATCGGTTTGAGATAAAAGAGATTGCTTATGTAAATATTCATATAATATTTGCCTTGCTTTATTTCGAGTTGTTTGTCGCCACATCTGATAGAAAATTTGGCCTGGTGATTCGCCAAGTTCTTGAACATGAGCAATAGCGTTACTAAATTTGTTGCTACAAATATCAACCCAACATTGCTGAAAAACAAGCGAACGAAAAAGAATTTCTGGTTCATAATCGGGAAAATTCGACTTAAGTTGTGGATATGTTCCATCAATAGAATTACGGTGAAGCGAATCAAGAACATATTTCAAAGTTTCTTCTTCTGTTAGTGATTTCACCGTACTCATTAAAAAAAATTTAAATCTTGTTGTAAATCAATAACGAGCAAATAGAAATACAATTTCTATTCAATTAGAGTTGCAAAAATTGTTTCTTCTTTATCTTATTTTATAAATTATATATTGAACATATTTTTTTAAATAATTACTAAATTATTAGTGGAATTAAAAGTAATGCAAAGAATAAATACATTTTTCGATTTTGTTAAAAATAAGATCTGTAAAAAAGTGTTTCCCTTGTAATTTGTAATTTTTAAATATAAAATGTTTATTTTTATGTTATATAACAATTTTTTGCACTCAAATGTTTTTAAATTATTGAAAAAAAAAAAAAAATCTAATTAGAAAAGATTATTATTAGATAATCTCTATATCAGATTTTTAAACTGGTGTTCGAATATCATAAGAATAAAGTTACTATTTTAATATGAATTTTCAAAACTTAAATAATTTTCTCAAGATCCCTTGTTTATAAAATTTAATAAAACAAAAAAATTATTATTGATCTTTATGATTAATCTTTACATTTTTTATATATCATTTTGATTGAAAATTTATTTATTTAAAATCTGCAAATCATGTTTTTCATAAAAAATATGAGTCACTCTTATTTTTATAGAAAATTAAGGACAATATGCAAATATTCATCAAAATTATACACTAATAATTGCATGGTAAACCAAAATAAGAAAAAAATATTGTTGGCATCTTATAAAAGATAGAAAGTATTGGTTTAAAGTGCATTATATTTGGCATTGTATGTGCATTTCTTCGCATTTTGAATAATAATTTAGCTCAGATAAAAAACAAATTAATTAGGTCTAATTATTATATGTTATCCAGTGTTTATAAAATAAAAATATAAATAATATATATAAAATGTTGAATAAATAATGGCTTTTTAATAAGATATTCATAATTATCTAAAAAATAAAATGTATTCAAAAATGTTGATCTGTATATAAAGTATAAAAAATTGAAAATGTTCTCTCAATTAAGTAACGTTCTTTTATTCAATTGCTATTTATTAATATATTTAAATTTTATTCTTATTAATTATTATTTATAACATATATAATATTTTTTATATATTATAATACTTAAAAAATATATATTATGATTTAATAATTGCATTATTGATGCATTTTTCATATGCAAAATTTCAATGATTATAATTTTTTGAATTTGATTTGGTCAGAGCAATAAAATAGATATATAATGAAGAATTTTCTATATATTGTAAAACATCACACAAATTAAATGCATATATATTAATTAGATAAAAATATTAAAATATATCTAACAAAAATCAAGCACCTTAAACTCAAAGAATATGAATTTATTACAAGAAAGCAAAAATCGAAAGTAATAAATGAAATCAATCTTAATAATAATAATAAAAATGCATCAAAGAAAATCAAAACAAAAAAGATTTAGTAAATTTTAAAATCAACAATTTAATAGTTAATCTTATATATAAAGAGATATTCTAATTATATTATTATTTAAGAAATTATACATGCTTTGCAGCCAGGTTCTTCATCCGATTTTCCTTTTTTCTTCTTGGATTTTGTATCTTTTGTAACAGTTTTAGGTTCTTCTTTGGGGGTTTCATGGTTATTGTTGGTATTATTAACATTTTTATTATTTACTTGATTAGTTTGTGGTTTTTCTTGAGGTCTTTGATTATCTGAATCAGAATCAGATGTAGTATCTGAATCAGATTTTTGTTTTTGTTCTGGTTCTTTATCTGAAACTTGATCATCCTGTTGTGGATCTGTTCTTGTATCTGTAGAAGATTTTTGGACAACGTCATTTTTGTTTGTGTTTCTGTGATTTTTATTTTCAGTTTTAATTTTGGGTTCATCTCTGGGTGGAGCTGTTTTAAGTTGGATCTTATTACCACTATCATCATCATTATCATTAGCGCCAGAAACTTCGTTTTCATCTTGTTCTGGTACTGTTTCTTCTTGCTTATTGATATGGTTTTGACCTTCTTTTTTGTTATCGTTGTTCGTTTCATTAGTCGCTGTGGTTGTATTAGCTATACTGCTTGATTTTGTTTTTGTTCTTTTTCTTTGATTGTTTTCCTGATTATTTTGATTTTTTGATTCGTTATTAGAAACAACTAATGCTTTGTCACGTTGAGCTTTTTGTTTTGATTGATTATCATTGTTTTTATTTTCTATTGTAGAATTTTTTCTGTTTTTTGAATTTTTTCTGTTATTATCTTTTTCTTTATCTTGACTATAATTATTATCTTTATCTTCGCTCTCTGCTTGACCAAGTGGTCCCATATCGAGTGGTATTGCTGATATACGAGAAATTACATCTGGCGGAAGTCGTTCCCAATCAAATGGCTTGCCGTATCCACCAAGATCTTGTATAGCTCTATCGAGCATTTTATAAAAACTCGGATAATCAGGTTTATCTTCAAAATTATAGTCGAGTGTTTTGATATATATGGTTGTAAAAGCACGTGGTAATGAATGGCATAAATCATAAGGACGAATTTGTTGCTTAAGTCTATATGTCTTTTCACGATCTTTACTGCCAGGCCATGGAAGGCGCTTATCAACCATTTCAATAACTGTATAAATCCATGAAAATATGTCATCTCTTCTTCCAAGTTCTTTCCCTTCATGCGCATTTAATGATGCAAAAGAGCAAGTGCCAATAAATCCTGGATTATGTCTTGGTGGAAGAGGTTTTCCTGTGTCTCTATCAGCAAATCGTCTAGATAAGCCAAAATCGATAAGAACGATTGGATTTTGTCGATTTGGTCGTATTAAAAAGTTTCCTGGTTTGATATCACGATGCACATAGCCTCGTTTATGCAGTTCTTCAATGCATTTGAGCATTTCTTTTGCCAAAATCGTTGCTGTAAGTTGAGTATATCGTAAATCTGGTAGGGATCGTCGAATTAATGAAACGGATGGCCCAAGAAGTTCCATAATAAAATACTTTAGGTCATTTGTTTCTCCATTACAAATATATTCTGGAAACATAGGCGATCCGCGTAGCATCTTTAAATAGTGAATTTCTTCTGTTAAACCATGCTTTTTAGCACTTTTCATTTCAACTTTCATTGCCCATGGTCCTTTATGATTATCATCATATACAGCATAAATTTCGCCATAGCCTCCGTGGCCGATATGAGAATCAATAATATAATGATCTACCTTTGTTTTATTGGGGAGAACGTTGTTTTCGTTGGCGTTTTGAGCCATCTGTAAAAACGAATTGAATCAAAAAATTTTACATGAAAACTTTTTCAAAGTGATATGTTAATAAGAAGACAAACTAGAGTTTAATTATTATCTTTACATTTATAAAGTTTATATAATAAATATTTTACTTTTATATTGTATTTTATGTATAAATTATAAAATTATCGATTAAAATGAAAATATTTGCTTTTTTTCCAAAGAATGAACGGTTTAATTTACAGACAAAAAAATTCAAATATTCTCAAAAAGTTGAGATAAATACGAACAAGAAACAGATTATCAAAAAATATCAAAAATTATTGGTTTTAAAGAATTAATGTGTATAATCTTTAATAGTATAGAAGGCATGAAATCTATAATAAAAACAAAGGAGCTATTCATGCACCTTTTTTTTACGAATTAGTTGAAAAATTTCCAAAATAATTTTCTTTCTAAAAAACAATAAAATAATAAATGAAAATTTTAAAAAATACATGAAGAAAATAGTTTTTCGGATTGAATTCAAAATTTCATATTTTTTTGAAAATGCTGACCGGCCAATATTTATTATTTTATATCACAAGTCGATCATAACGGACGATTTTTATAAAAAAATACTTCGATTTTAATTAGAAAATTAAATTGATATGAATATATCAATAATATATATCATATTAAAATATTATTCATTATATATTTTCAGTAAATAATTTAAAATGATTTATAAGAAAATGATAAAATGATTATTAAACATTGTAAAATCATATTTCTGAAATAATATCGATTTTTTTCTTGTTTTTTACTAGTATATATTGATTCTTTTATATCAACCATAATTGAAATTTTTGAAGCAAAATTACTTTTTCTGATAATTTATTGAATATATCAATTCATATCAATTTACTTTTTATATATCTTTGTAAATTTATAAATAATAATATTAAATTATAATGTTTATAAATTATAATTTGAATTTTATAAATGAAATTCAATAAATTATACCAATTTATTTATGAAAAAAAATATTTTTTTTATTTAAAAATTTTTTATAATTAATTCATGCATAAATAATATATTTAGCAGTACCATATTTGATAAACAAATTTTTAACATAATAGCAGAATATGACCATTCAATTGCTTTATTTTTTGAATGAATTAAAATAGTAAGCAAAAAGTTACCAAATTAAAGGATATTGAAAAATGTTCAAAAAAAGGGAAAAAGTGTAAACTTTCGTTTTTTCTCTAAAAGTAAAAGGAATTGAATCATATTAATTTTTTATAGATTTATAACATGAATATGCACATGTTAAGATGTTTAAATCAAGAAAAGAATAATATTTTATTTATCATATTTAATATAGATAATCTGTCTTATTCTTGAAAATCACTTTATATTTAATTTTTATTATATTTTTAGACTCATAATTATATTTTACTAATATTTCATACTTCATTTTGTTTCAATTTTGAGAAAAAGCAAAAACAATTCCTAATTTTTATCCTTTGAAATTTTTTTGCAGAAGAAACGAATTTATCTTTGATAATTTTGAATATATAAGTTTTATTTTTGTTTAATTTAAATTATCATATTTAAAATATAAAATACAAAAATAAAAAGATATTGAATTATAATCAAACGATTGATATCCCTACTGATTTAAAGGCAAAATTATTAACAATAAAAGAGAAAACCAATATTTTCAAAATTTTGAGAAAGAATGTAATATATGATGAGCAAGGAAATTATATCAGAGAATTTTATATCTATTCCTATCAAAATATGTTTATTGCTCCGATAGTAATCAATAAAGAAAGTGGATGCTATTTATACAATTCATCAGAAATATCATACACAACTTCAATTGCTTTTGACCAAGAACTAGATTTTAATCCATACGACTTAAATCTCAGAGGAGAGTTATCAATTAAATATGAGCCTTCTCAAGATGCGTTGGTGTCTTCAAAACCAGTAGTCAAGTGTGATATTATCGAAGCTGATAATGCATTAAAAATACTGAAATCCATTATATATTACTTCTATAAACCATCAAAAATTATCGATGAAGATGCATATTATAAAATGATTTATGAGATTCCAACAAATTATGTTATACCAAACAATATGCAGTTTGTATTCAAAGAATATTGTTTCGATAATGAATGGAAGTTTTCAAGGGATGGGACAAAATGGAATGGTGATAATATCAAAGGAAGAAGCAATGGAAAAATAATTTATAAATTAAAGAAGAATGATAATAAAGATCCGTTTGGTTCTCATGGCTGTTATATCATGATGAAATATTATGAATGGAATCAAAAATTTGTTCCTAAGAATACTGAAAAATTTATGGAATACTTATGGATAGACATGTTCAACATTCAATTTTTAATTGAATTTTAATTCAATGGAGATAAAATTATTTCTGATAATTTTTCAATCAAATATTTAACTCAAAATTTATATTTATAAATATCTTGGTAAATAATTTTTTATGAATTTTTATAATATGATATTATTTGATATAAATAATAATTTATATATATTCATTATTATAAAAAATTGTATTTAATTTTTTCATATGAAATATATATTTTATTTATTTTTAAATGAAGATTTTAAACTTTTTGAAATAATTTTTTATAAATATGAATATTTTCGCTTGGCCACCTGGCACGCATATGATTTTGGCAGCTTTATCCGCATTAGATCCAAAAAACGACAAAAAAGATTATAATAAAAAAGTCAGACGATTCGCTAAGTACGGAATGATTTATAAAGTACATGGATTTAATAATGAATATGAAAGTATATGCCCATTTTGCAAATTAAAACGAAAAAATTATCATTTTAGAAGAAGTTGTCACTATACTCATTCTTCGTTATGTCGAGATTGTGTAGATTTCAAAAAAAAATTAAAAGAAATAAACGAAAATCTTTTTATAAAAATTGCCGAATTTTGTTCTATTTCTAACGTTTTTTTAAATTCTTTGACTTCCAAAAAGTCAATGAAATTTTGCAATATTCGAATCCAAATATCATAAAATTAAAAACTTTTATTGCAAATTTGAGTAGTATTAATATCCGTGGTTTTGGAAATGTTATTATTGATCGTATTTATTCAGCATATGAAATTCAAATAGCAATAACAGCATTTTTCTTAACAATTGAAGGGCGCCGATATTTTTTGAATCAAGTCGATCAAAACCAAAAGAAAAATTATTTAAATATTATTCAAAAATATATACTTCAATATAATGAATTTAAATTCAAATTTGATGAGAATATTATTAAAGATCAAATAAATTCATATATGGAATTATCAAATTTTGAAGTTAATGACTCATTTTTATTTTGGCAAAATAATCGGAATAGTAATGTTAATAATTTAAATTTTTTAGCAAATATTGCTATTCGAATAATAAATATGGCATGCTCCGAGTTGCCTGTAGAAAGACTATTTTCGCATTTAAAGTATCTTTATGGATCAAAAGATTATAATAAGTCGGATGATCTTCTTAATGCTCAATTGGCAATAAGGATGGAAAATATATATTCTGGAGAAAACAAATAATTTATTTAGTTTTTTTAAAGATAAAAACAAAACAAAAAAATTAAAATTCAATAAAAAACAAAATCTAATTTTCAATACCTTTTTTTTTTTAGTGACCATTCAGTATTTCTCAGAAAAATTCTGAGAAATATTGAAGATTTTAACATCACCAAAAAAAAAATAAAATCATCACAATAATTGTGATAGCTTTCAAAAAAATTCTGAGAATTGAGCGTTGAACATGTCTACTTATGGATGAAAGGAAAAGTAGAAGTGGCTGTTAAAACAAAAAATGGAGTGGTTCATCCGGCTTCAGATTATGCTTTACAATTAACATGGTTTCCTGCTGATATAAAATTCGAAGGCTATGATTTATTGGGAATAACTTGTATTATCACTGAAATAGATTCATCTACGATTAAAGTTAATGAAATCGATAAAGTATTTGCAGATATCTTTGCCCGAGAAATACCGTTTACTATGACTAAATATAATGAAGTAGCAACAAGGCTAGAATTTAAAGTTGGTGATTATCATATCGATTCAACAAATCTTTAGATGGAGTATTAGATACCATAGAGAAAATAAATTATAAAGTATCTGGTCTAAAAAGTTTTGAAAAAAATATAGGACTATATATTTACAAACAATATACTGATCTTGTCGATGAAGTAAATTGAGATTCGACAACAAATCCTTTCGATTACATTATCAAACAACAATTTTATGAAATAATTCCAAGGCCTGATGCTGCGACAACATTATATACAGATTATAATATTGCTTCGTCAAAAATAATTACTGCAGATAATATTACCACGATGAGAAGTGATTTAAATATGATTACTAATAACGTTGATGTAATGAATTATGACGTAAGTAGTGATGGTTGTTCCGTTCGGGGGTCAGATAGAAATTCACTTATGACCGCCATTACTGCCCTAATTTAGAAGGCCATCTAACTATTTTTGAATTGACACTAACTGATACTCATAACTAGGAATAATTGATCAGCATCATGGGGTCACATTGATGTTCACTTATGACCACTTATGACCGCCATTACAGCCCTAGTTTTGAAGGCCATCTAACTATTTTTGAATTGACACTAACTGTGATACCAACTGATACTCATGACTAGGAATAATTGATCAGCATCATGGGACTATATAGATGTTCACTTATGACCGCCATTACCGCCCTAGTTTAGAAGGCTAGGGGTACTTACTACGAAAGGTCATACTAAAGGTTATCCTAAAGGTTGTACTGAAGGTTGTACTGAAGGTCATACTAAAGGACCTCTCTTACTACCAATCACATTCCACCAGCAACCTAAATTTGTTAAAATAATATTTTATTTTGTATAAATGGAAATTGACACTGATATACTATTAAAAATTTTAAATGGTATCACCGATTTGTGCCAAGATGTCAAGCATTTGATTAAACGTATGAACCATAAACAGCCATCTCCTAATCCAAGCACAACGGTACAGCCTAAGAATTTCGTTCGAAGTGACTCACCTCCTGAGACATCATCTATTGAACATCCCCATTCTCGCTTAAATCGAACCCATATATTCAATCGAAGCAAGTTTTTGGATATTAAGGATCACGACCGATTGATCCAATATGTCTCAGCAAAGGATGTAATCGATGCAGTATCCAACGTGGAACCTCATAAACGTATATCCCTATTGCGTAAACTAATATTCGATAACCTAAATTTAAGTATCTCCATGTATATGACCCAAAAACTACTCAACACCCATATGACTATAAATGTTCCTCCTAGTGAAACGACTCTAACCCCCGAAGTTGAGATTGATACAATCGATTTCTAGCCAAAATTCAAAAATAATGTTTAATCAATATTTTTACCGATTACAATTTTATATTTTTACGTTTGGGCAAATGAGTTGTATCTCGAATAAGAATTTTGGTGCAATTCCTTCATGGACTATCAAAAATTATATCAATATCATCAACAATGAGTTCGGTGGTAACATCCCAACCAACACTACATTTGTTGCTCAACTGAGCAAACTCACGAAGTACCTAAATTATAACTCATTTGTAGCTCGCACAGGTTTCAATCCCAATGGTATACTCCAGGAATCTCATTTTGATACATTCTTTGGACAACTGAGGGCTGAACGCCTTGCAGATGATAATGATTACTTCAATAAATTCAATAGAGCTGATTACAAAATTAATGAACCCATTGATGTACTTCAACATATGAATACCCAAGATAAGTTCCAACAGCAATTAGATGATGAACGTAAGGTATATAGGGAACGCCAAATACAACATAATATTGATGTTGCAAAATATGCTTTGCAGGAAGCTCAACGATTGATTCGTGAAAATGAGTATCCACCAATACTTCCACCACCGACAACTCATAAGAAACCAATTCGGTATGATGAGCAGCCTTCATATATAAAGAGATTGAATGACAAACTGGATAATGATTACTTCAATAAATTCAATAGAGCTGATTACAAAATTAATGACCCCATTGATGTACTTCAACATATGAATACCCAAGATGAGTTCCAACAGCAATTAGATGATGAACGTAAAGTATATTCATATTTCAACAAATATTATCCCGAATATCTCGATAGAGCTGAAATACAAGATATATTCCAAGATAGGTCTAAAATTACAAAACTAGCTCGTATTATTGATGGTAGCACTGATATTGATGGTATCCCCAAAGATCCTGAAAATAATGAAATATTCGAGTACCTTGGCGAGTTCGGTCATGAATTCAAATCGAAACACAATGATTTCCTCATGGTGAACTTACCTGAGGACTACGATAAGGCTGTAGAGGCTTGGCAAAAATATGCCAAATATGCTGATAATGATTACAATGAACACACGGATATTGATACCTTCGAGCCTATATACATATACTACTTCAACTCGATATCCTCATTGAACAGTATATATGATGGCTTGCAACAAGTTTATGAACGTGAGGTGAAACCATTCAAAATCTATTTCCAACTCTCGGGTGTATTTGAGTCCTCCAGTGCTGAGACTGACACATTCCAATATACAGCTAGGGAAATCACTTGGAATAACTATAAATCTGCTACTCCAATTGTGGTTCGTGATGAGCAATCACTTGAAATCATGAAGTACTATATTGAATCAGTACTGCACTCATATGAAACCTCAACATCAAGCACCAAGTTGATTCTCGTAGGCACAGTTTCATTCACAGTATCTCGAATGGTCAAGGTTAGTGGTCCTATCAAAGAATTACCTCCTGAAATCAAAAATAATAGATTCATCATCACAGACAACGTCGATGACAATCTATGTTGGTATCGTTTTCTTGCTGCATGTCTCGATGATCATCTAGTTAACCCCAAATATGGTTGTAAAACTAAGAATCGTACGCGGGTTGCTAGGAAACTTATATGTGAGGAACACAATATAGTGTATTCAACTAAGCCATCTCAAGCTGCAATCGACTTCCTGAACAACTATCCGGGTACATCAATTGAAGCTATGAAGGTATCTGCTGAAAAGCATCATTTGAATATTGACATCTATGAGTACAATGTAGAACTCAAGGTTTATAATCTTCAGGATCAATGGAAATATAATAGTGACAATTCATTAAGGAAATCTGCATTACTGTTCACTCAAAATCGAATCATTCACATAATGTATATCAAGGATGCTGAAAAGTTGACCAACATTCATATCTGCCCAAAGTGTGGTTCATATGCACATTACGGTCATCACAATATGAATCGCTTCAAGAATCATGTTGATAATTGTGACGGGGTATTTCGAAAACAATTCATACCTAATCGTGAGCCATTACCATATTGTCCACATATACTCAACAATCCGGTGTACGAATATTGTTTAGCATATGGTCTCGAATGGAAACCCAACATATATTACATCACTTATGATTTCGAAACTGTTGAACAACCTGTGAATACAGAAGGTACTTCGTACTCTATTGGTTCATCAACAACTATCAACTCTCGACTGATTCCCCTTAGCGTATCATCATGTGTCAAGTCGCAATCTGGTTGCTACACACAACACTTCTCATTAAGAGATTCAACTGAGTTCATCATCGAATGGATTGAGTGGTTGTTTGAACAATCCCAGCAAGTGTATCACGATAAGGTTCAATATATGAAAACCTTTATTAATCAACCAATTGATACTCTTAATAAAATCGATCGCAACTTGAATGTGATAACCGTATTTGGGTTCAATTCGAGTAGATTCGATAGTAACCTATTCAAGCAGTATCTCAATTACGATTTCTGGAGTGTCGAGCCCAACAGTATCATCGGTACCGCATCATCATTGAAGCAATTCATATTGAAGTCCTCAAAATATAACACCAAGTTGAGATTCATCGATGCACAATCATTCGTTGCTGGAGGTACATTACGACAATTTGGTGTAGATTTTGGTGGACTCGAGAATAGCAGTAAAGGTGTGTTCCCATATGAAGCTATCAATACTGAGAATTACAATGAGGTTCTCTCACAAACGGAGCCCTTTGAATATGAAGCATTCTACAGCTACCTCAACCAAAAGAATCCATTGACACCAGATGATTACAAACTATATCTCGAGGATGCCAAAAATTATAAAACCCGATGGGATTACCTGTTGGCATACAATGATAATGATGTTGAGATGATGATTAAACCCATTGATAACTTGATAACCCTCAATGCTCAGTACAACGTTGATCTCATATCGAATCTCTCGTTGAGTAAGAATGCATCTTGTATCAAGTATGCACTTGCGTATAAGGAATTTGATCCCAATACTGAATACTCTATACAAAACCCATCGAATACTTTCAAACCAAATCTCAAGTGGTGGAGATTCAAATGTGAGAACTACTATAATCAGGATGTCAAATATAATCAATCTCATAAGGACTCTCCCAGGAACCTCGATAAATGTGTTTGCGAGGAGCAGTTTGATGAATTCATGAAAATGTACAACAATCCTGATACCGGTAAGTGTCATCTCTGTGGTGAACACTTCACGTGGACCAATAAGCCTACCCTCGATAGAATCAATAACGATATCGGTCACGAACTCAGCAACTGTAAACTCGCTTGTGCAGAATGCAACAAACTTCGCAGTCGTGATGACCCCAATATAACCAAACTACGAATTCAACTGAAGAAATATTGCAAGATGATGCATCTCCCAACACTCATCAATGATGAACAGGAATATTATAGCTTACGGAACAACATCACTGGAGGTCTATCCAATGTTATGCACCGTGTCAACATCAAGGGTCACACTAATATAAATCGTTTTAGATACAACGCCGTTGACCACAAGGTAATCTCATATGATACCCCTCACACTATGACTCACATTGTTGGAGTTGATTTCAATAGCTTATACCCATCAGCATTCAGTTCAACCAAACATGATTTCAATCCATATCACGGAGGGGTTATGTATATGCCAGGTTCCATGTTGGAGAGATTCGATGTTTATAACAATGGTACCAAAAATATGAAAACCTATAACTCATGTATGCATATCATCAACAGCCGGAATTTACGAAAGCATCCTAAATATTTGTTCAAAGCGGAGGTCATATTGAAATGCCCAGTATCTAAAATCAATAACTTCATCAATTTCCCACCAGTATTTCGCAATTTTGATATCACGAACGATGAAACAACCATTGGTTCATACATGCACAACTACATGACTCACAACAAACTCCCATCCGCTGATAAAACTGAACGAAAGCTAACTATGTGTGTCGATACGATGGGTACCTATCAAACATTCTCAAATTATTATCTCTGGTTCCTACTCGACCATGGGCTTGTCATCGAAGATATCAAAAGTCTCACTAAATATGAAGCTCATCGTGGTTTCAACCCATTTGTTAGTGAGTTCATGAAACGTCGTCAGGATATCATTTCTGGAGCTGTATCCGGCAATGAAAAGTTCTACAAGATTAGCATGAATGGTTCATATGGATACGATGGGATGAACACTGAGAAGTTCTCTAAAATAAAAATATGTTCACGTGATAAGACCTTCCAGAATATCATCTACGATAACTATGTTAGTGGGATCAAATTGAGTGATGACAACTACCTACTCCAAATGAACCCAAAGAGCTTCAAATGTACGACTTGCCTTCAGGAGTCATTCTGGACACTAGATAATGCCAAATTCTGGTATCTCACATTCATATACGATTTCATGTACAAGTGCCTTGATGTGGAACGATTCCATTTCATAGAGGGAGACACCGATAGTGCATATTTTGCGGTTGCTGGTGATGAATCCAAGGGTTCCAATCAAGAGTTCAAATACATCATCAAGAATAGAGCATTCTATGATGAGAACATATATAAGTTCATGCCGAATCCCAATATAAATACAATCGCTGATGAGAAGAAAATACTGGGTCTCTGCATTGAGAAATATGGTGAGAATATGATTGCGTTAGCCCCCAAGTGCTACACCATATTTAATAGTGGAGCTGTAACCAAGGCACTCAAACTCAAGGGGGTCTCCCTCAAGAAAAACCATATTACAAGTGATGATTACAAGGACATCATCGACAATGGTGGTGTGAAGGTTGGCAAAAATATCAATCTGCAATTGACTGCGCAATACCAAAATCCAGAGCAAAATCAGTGAGATGACGATGTCCAAGATCACGGTAAACAAGAATGCTCTCACCGGGACTCACACCAAAATGATTGTCCTCGAGAACCAATCCTGTGCCCCATTCATCCATGGACTCACATCAGGGGACTATATTATGCTCTAAATTTGGGTGACAGCAAAATTGCTGCGACCTACATTATGATTTGAATACAGCTAATGTGGATCCGTTGATGATACCAGTTATGATACCCACGGTCATACGATTTATTTTTGAGGTTATCGCAGTCTCACCAGTGAGTATCTTCAGTTTATTATCAGCGTTATCAATGAATACCTCATCCCCAATGGAATAGCATGAGGAGTCCTCAACCTTAACCATGTAATCCCCATGAGTGGCGAATGTGATACAACCATTGGCTTCATCGATTCTCACGCATATACCAACATACTCCTTCCAAGTGCCAGTGGTCTTCACACTACATATGCAATCAGTGGTGTCAGCTTCAGTGCTAGGGACCCATTTCGAATCCTCACGATGATACACCTTACCGGTCATATATACTGGAGCTCCAATGACGAAATCGGTGATGGTGTTAACCGATGACTCGATTGGGGAGTAGTGAGTGATGGTAGTTGAACCATTGGATGTTATCTTACCGTTAACATGTAAATTTGAATCAATTGTTGTATTTCTTCCTGATGGAGAAACTTCATAAGAAAACGCGTTTGAATTATTCAATATTACTCTATAACGAGCTAAATTACCTTGATTATAATATTGTATTTTTGCACATTTTGCGGAATTAAGACCAAGAATTATGTTCGATTCATATAAATTTGGATTTCCTTGATATACCTTTAAACAATCTGCATCTACACCATCTATTTCTAAATCACCATATGTTATAAAAACGTTATTATGAAAAATGGTATGTTCTATATCCCAACCAATAATATTTTCACAACCTGCAACACCTAAAACACCTGAACCAATATAAAAACCGAAAGTTGCGGCTTCATTTTCATTTGTACCTATGCCTGCTATTAACAAGGTTTTAAAATCTGATTCTGTAGTATTTGTATCTAATATTGACAATGTACCTTTAATAGTTGAATTACCTTCTTTGGGAACATACTTATCTAATTCAAAAGCCAATTCATCTTTATCAACGAACTTCTCATCAGCCTGGGCACTAGTATAATATGGTGTCAAGTCAACTGGTGCTGGGATATCTGTTGTGAGTGCATACTTGGTCATATCTGGTAAGTCCTGGGTTTTTGCATAGGCATTACCGTCTACGTCACATGCATTCATAACACAAACTTTTGATCGAGTAATCTCCAATGCAGTTATTTCATTGTATTTGATGGTCGCTGTATCACTGTTTGCATCAATATCAAAATCTAACCATCGCTCCTTCGAACTATCCAGTTGATTGCCAATGCTAAATATTCTGGTATTTCGAGAATGATTTGGTTTCATGACCATGAGAGGTGCATCACTACTTGTCTGATTTGCTCCACCCAATGTCAGGATGTTGTTTGGGTCTTTGATATAAACCTCTCCACCGATATCAGTGAAATACTCTTTTGGTATATCTGTTTTGAGAGCATACTCACTTAAGTTCGCAAGCTTCGCGTACTCGGTCATATCTGGTAAGTCCTGGGTTTTAGCAAATGGTTCCAAAGCAGTACTCAGTGTAGATCCATTAACCAAATCTGTTGGTATATCTGTTGAGAGTGCATACTTGGTCATATCTGGCAAGTCTTGGGTCTTCGCATACTCACCTAAGTTCGCAAGCTTTGCGTACTCATCAAGATTAATAAAATCCAATGTTTTAGTTACTGCCATGGATGATAATATATATGATGCTTGTGCTGATAGTGGTGTATCATCGTTCATCAATTTCTGTTGAACTTCTTCTGCTGGTTCTTCATTTGGATTCAATTGCAACTCACTATTTTTGAGAACTGTGGGTACCTCAGGGATATCCGTTTTGAGAGCGTACTCACTTAAGTTCGCAAGCTTCGCATACTTCCCATTAGCCACATCCTTGGTCTCATACTTATCTAATTCATATGCGAGCTCATCTTCATCGACGAACTTCTCATCGGCCTGACCACTAGTATAATATGGTGTCAAGTCAACTGGTTCTGGGATATCCGCTTTGAGAGCATACTCACTTAAGTTTGCAAGCTTCGCGTACTCGGTCATATCTGGTAAGTCCTGGGTCTTAGCATACTCACTTAAGTCCTGGGTCTTAGCATACGGTTCCAAAGCAGTACTCAATGAATCACTCGTAACGATGTTCTCAGGGACCTCAGGTATTTCAGTAGATAGCGCACAGTTTTTGGCGATGTAATCACGTAATTCCCCAATGGCACCATCTACATCTTCACTAGATGCGTACTTCAGCATCTCCGTATTGAAATCCTCGGTTTTCACATAGTCGAATAGCTGGGTTTGCAAAGCGTATGACTCAAGGTCCTTGGCTAAGGCATATTTTTCGAGTTGCTCACCAACTGTACTCGTAATGAGTTCCTTGATTTGCTCCTGGTTGGAACCAGTTATATTTGAGCCATTGGACCCATTATGACACATGCATGCATACTTCTTAATATATTCAATCAATAGCTCGTCGATAGTGGCCCCTTTTATAGAAAATCCACTCTGTTCTATGCTGAACATTTTCTATAAAATAAAGGTATGAGTACCAGTATTGAGGAACCCTTTGAGGAAGAGGAGGAGGAGGCAGAACTAGAACCAATTCCTGAAATCTCATATCCGCGTGCAGATAGGATTGATAGTGATATGAGTGTGCTGAGATCAAAAGGTATACTCCCCGATGGCATCATTAATGTATTACCCAAATACTATCGCATTGCGGATGACCCTGAGAAATATTCACCACGTGAACTTAGCAACCCCGAGATTAAAGAGGTCCGGGATATGGTTGATGATATCATACGTAACTTGGATTCAATCTTGGACAAGCGATCGCTTTTCGTAGAGTCTCCAGAGGCAAAGACTGAGGTAGCTAATATACAAAAATATATTCCTAAGATTATGAGCTATGAGTTTATCGAAGCTGACTATAGAAAAGATGCTGATAATGAGAATGCGGATAAAAACATTTTTTCTACACCTAAAGTACTCATGAGTCATAAATCTTCAAAGAAAGTATTAGCAACACCATCAGCAGGCAATGATGATGATCAAGCACTGGATACCGAAGAAATCGATGATTTAGAAACCAGTGGCACTGACGATGATAATAACGATGATAATAACAATGATAATAACAATGATAATAACGATGAAGATTCTCAAATTCCATATGATTATGTTAGGACACCTGCTAGAAAACATCTTAAACATGGAATTAAATTCAACCCTGATATACAAGATTCGGCATTCAAACCAAAATCCAAATTTACTAAAACCAATGAATATAACTATGTTATGAAAGAGGTTGAACCATCAAGTGTTACCTTAGGTAGACGTAATGGCAAAAACTATGAAAATGTCAAAGGACGTTTAGGTGAATTCGGCAATCTATCACTCGCAGGTGATTCAACAGCTTTCAAGAAGAACTTCCTAGATATGATTATAAATGGCAATTTCCGGGTTAAATACATTCCATTAGCTGCAGCACGTGATACTGCAAAGGAATATTGTTTGAACCACCTTGATGAAAATGGAGTTCCCAATTACAGATTATTACCACCTAATTCTTATGACCCATTAGGAAATGAGATTACAGACCTCAATGGTGACCAGGTTGATGATATCATATTGGTGGATAAACGTGGAATTCCAGCTATTGTCAACGGATACAAATTAGTCCATGCATCTCCTTATAAGAAGGTTTGGA
Source organism: Tritrichomonas musculus (assembly GCA_039105265.1). Lineage (NCBI taxonomy): Eukaryota > Parabasalia > Tritrichomonadida > Tritrichomonadidae > Tritrichomonas > Tritrichomonas musculus. Next base: position 121,000 of record JAPFFF010000078.1, on the reverse strand, counting down.
AAACAATTTGCAATTCAAAAGCTAAGCGTAAAGCAACTCCATTCAACGTTTGGCTCAAGCAGCAATTTGATAAGAATATTAACAAAGTTGATTGGAATACTGGTGAATATCAATTGACCAAATCTAATCAATTATTGGCTCTAGAAAAGGCATATGGTGGCTCCGGTCTTGGAAAGGCACATATTAGCAAGCGCTTATCACCTAACAGCTATTGGGCATCTCTGTTCTCGCACATATGGAATACGTTCTGGGATCAAAAGAAATTTTATAATTGGCTCGAACTCAAGAAATTGACCAATTTTCTAGCAGTATGCAATACCATATATATTTACTACTTTGACCTTCCTATGAAAAATGCTATTGAGAAAAATAAATTTGATAGTAAATCATTATCATACCCAGCTTGGTCAAATTGGAAGCGTACACATAAGCAAGATTATATGAAAGCAGTTGGTCCCAATATCGATAAATGGGTTAAAATCATTGCCAAAATAGTTAACTTACAAACTGGTGTTCGAAATAAAAATCAACCACCTAGGGAAATGCTTGGAATGCTAGCACTGGTAGAGGAAGTTGTATTTAAATGGGGATTTGGAATGGATTTCAAGACTGGGCTTGTAAAACAAACTGATGAGCAAGGCCATCAAACACCCCCATTTTATGCACAACTGATTACATTCATACAAGAGGAGGAGCCTGAAGAATTGAATAGAGCTCGCAAATCATTTATTGAAAACATCGATAATATAATTGAACTTAGATTATATGGAGCAGATAGTGGATACGTTGCTATGAAATCCAAAAATAAGGCAGCTAGGGATTCTAAGAAAAATGATGCGGACCGATTTAATGTTGTATTTAATAAACAAAAATAAGCATATATTATTGCATATATTATTGCTTGAATCGGTCAAAGAAATTCTTGCGTTTTTGGCTACGTTTGGATATTATTTTTGCATTGCGTTTATGCTTGCGAGGTGGCTCAGGTTCAGGTTCACGTTCAGGCTCCTCCTCCTCATATTGAGAACTTAGCTCCTGCTCACTATATTCAGGAAGTGTTCCATACTCACGACTACTCTCATACTCAAATGTGGTGTCCATGGTATTCCCCTTGAATTGTGGTGTGAATTTCTCCCGATATGGTTTAAATGATTTACCAAATTTCACAGACTGCGATGTCTTCACTGAACTGGAATGCTTTCTAGATGAAGTACGAAGTACCTTCTGCTCAGGTGTTCTAGTATTGGAGTTATCTTGTGATTCCTGCTCACGAGTCCTGTCTCTAAGTCCATTACGATACAGACTGTGCTGTCTACGTGAACTACTTCGTGGAGCATAATCATCATCAACATTTGATTCACTAGAATACTCATCATCGCTCCTAGTGTCGAGCCTCTGCGAGTAACCACTCTGCGAGTCATATGTACTTCTAGGATTGAGAGTTTGAGCGTCACCCTGATATTTTTGATATTTATATGACTGCTTGCGTCGTATATCAGTCATCGCACGTTTCCCAACTCGATATTCTTGGAGTGAACCATTTGTTTTTCGAGCAACAACGGACTTCGTACCTGGTCTCTTATCGGTAGACATATATACACCACTTGGACTAATTTTATTTTGATTTCTCACCTGATAATCCCTATACTCAGCTTCATGCGGGTCATATGTATTTTGTTCATTATCACTACTCTCACTAGCCTCATCCGTGTAATCATTACATATAAGTTTTTGTCGAGGGTGATATGATGTGTGTTCATGATACCAATCCTTAGTTTTTTTCTCAAATGGGGCAGTCCCATTATTAACCAAAATATTTTTACTAGGTGGAGACTTACTAAAAACTTCATCGCTTGAGAATGAAAATTGAATGGGTTTTGGACGACTATCTTGTTGAGCTGTCTGGTTTGACGGGTATAAAGGATCTTGTTCAAAACAATATATTTCTGGTAGAAGCAAATGATTTGAATAAACCGCTATCTCAAACCCTATAACATAATCACCAGGTCTTTTAGTTGTGTTTGCAAGAACAGTTTCCTTGAAAATATTTCTGTGATAGGCGATATACGATTTTGGATAAAGTTTATGATTATTGGGTCCTCGAACTAGTATCATACAAAAGTCATTCGCTGATGGCACATATCTAGATTCCCATATATATGTAGGAACTTTTTCATGTGATGTCATTGTGAATGTAGCTCCATTTTTATCAATCGTGTAGTCATGAACGACTGGTGGTGGAACTAAATCACGTGGGAAATATAATTTAGTAGATTTATCGACATCAAGGTATACCGCTGATAAATATTTTGAATATTTTAATTCACGATATTGACCTGGTTTCAATGTATAAACCTCAAAGTAGTCATCATTCATTTACCCAAAAATAAACTCATTTAGAGGCTTATTCGGTAACCCAAGCAGGAAGCAATTTCATTGCCGAGCGCTAGCGAACTGCATTCTATATTCAATATATTAGCAAGCATGATAGCACGAATGCATCAGGTTTTATCTCATTGCCATACAGGTCTGTGAACCATATTTTGAAATCCCGCTTGGTCCTGTTGAGCATCTCATATTTGCGATACTTAGTTTGCCGCCTGTTGGCTAACATTATGAAGTGGTCGCAGTATGGGTCGAATTCAACAATGTCTGAGTGTACCATTAAATCACCGATTATGGTCTTATTTACGATAGCCCCTACATACTGCACTACGATGTATTTCTTGTTGCGACTATATATGAAATCCTCAGGTAATGTAAATTCGGTGGTTTGCGTATGAAAATAGCGTTTGGGCATTTATTAGACAGCAAAGTACTGCTTATAGTCTTCACCCAATGATTCATAATTGGGTGCCACGAATCGGGTGTACATGATGGGGATTGTTATAGTAGCTCGCTCATCATCAGTCATTGGCGTTCGACCAGTTTTGGTTTTGATATACGGCACATAGAACGCAGTTCCTGCTTGCTTATCAGCATTCAACTGGAATCTACGATATGGGTTCAGCAATTTGCATTCGACGTTCCCATTATGGTATCTTATGAATTCAGCAATCTCATTGAACACACGCCTCTGCTTCTCATGCTTCTTCTCAGTTTTGGATGTATCGTAATGGATCAATATGATATTACCCTTGTGATAGCTCAGTAGACCATCCATTTGCATATTATTTTTGATTCGACGTAGCCTCCGTTGGCAATCCCTGATGTATCTCCATTCCAAATCAGGGTTGTGCTGCATTTGATTGGGTGTATAGTATATCCACTTAGGCTCTTTAGCCAGATACTGGTCATAATACTCATCATCTCGATAATTGGGATTGGGCATTCGTAGAGAACGATGCGGTGTGTTGTTATAGTAGTGGACCATCTGTTGCATCAGGAAAGGGTCTCCAATTCGACGATTATCTAAACCGAATGCATTGCGGAGTGTCCTAATGGTTGCATCAACGATTTTGTGAGAGTTGCTATGTTTGGATTTATTAACGATCAGTGCATTTTTATTGAATAGCACATTTTTAGTGCCATTGGCTATTTCCCTATTTTCATCAGTTTGATTTGCCACATCAAGCACTTTTAGTAGATTATTTTCACCATCACATTTGATGGTATTAAATTTGAAGTCATCATATTTATCGAGAATGATTTTGGCGTATGCATCCTTAATGGTATCAGCTAGTTTGTCCTTAAGCGGTTCCACAATTAGATATCGCGTGTTGACATTCACCATGATGAGGTAAATGGTTTCATGGGGTACCAATTTATAACCAGGAGGTATTCCATGTTCCTTCGTAGTGTACTTCACAAACATCAAATCGACCTCCCAGCAGCCAGGTTCAAATGAGAAATCCGGTTTTGAATAAGAATTACATGGTTTCAATTTGAAGTCCTTAACGAATGGTTCATGATGATACTCGGGGTTGACGATAAACAGTGATGGGTCCAATTTTGATATTTTAGATTTGAATGGGTACTTGAGCAATGACTTGTACTCATTATCGAATATCTTGAATGATTTCTTGTTATCAGACATCCCCTGTGGGACTGAGAGCTTGTGCATCATTTAATGTGCAAAAATAATGGTCTCAATCGGGAGTATGGAATACATCCTAGCAATATTGCGACCCTGGGAATTTAATGGTTATCGCTTGATAATTCAGCTAACTCATTCTCGAGTTTGGCAACCTTTTCCTTCAAACTATTAATATCTTCAATCAGTGATTCACGAACGGCAAGACCATTGCTACCCAGCATGCCACCTTTGATGTTATTGAGATGACCCTTATACAAATAGCACTTCTCCTTGAGATCATGCTTGATGCGCTTCAACTCTGGAATCTCTTTCTTGTATTCACTCAATTCAGTCATTTAGATACGAAAAAAAGTGTTTTTTCAAGATTAAATGTCTTATGAGGAACGCCGTGTATTAAAAGATTCTAATGGGCTTACGTATTTCAATCACCTGGAACGCCACATGCGAAATATGCGAACCATGAGTTGTACCAAACCTACAATCCAAAAATATGAAGATAAGGGGTGTATTATACATGACCCAGTTATTAAATCAACATCATCAGCGATACACCACTCGCTCAATCACCAGGTAGTCCCAAATAATTCAAAAATTTAATGTCTTAGGAGGTTGTTCACAGCATCAGTACATTCATTCACAGTATTGGTGAGCTGATTTATTTTTGTAGTGATCATGCCAATGGTGTTCTCCAAAGTGGTAATCCGTTTGGAATACGAATCTAATGATGACTGCAATACATTTATGTCAGCTCGAATGTTTGCAAATTGGATCTCCACGAGGTTATCGTTATCGGCTTGCTTAGAGATTTTCTTGAGAAACACATTATTGGAGCCATCCTTGCCGGTGCGTTTGGTAATCCTGTACTCACACTCAGGGGTGATAATTTTGTAGGTTTTATTGAGATAATTGGTGGTCTTCTCATTGAACATATCCTTGTACTTCTGGTAGAACAGGTCGAACTCCTCTACTGAGTTGAACGTACGCTGCTCCAGCTTATTATCGTTTATGACCTTAATATCGCATTGGGCTAAATGTTTCACATTATCTGTATTCATTTCAAAACAGGCAAAAATAAATTCATATGTATGTGGATATTTGGTGATGATTAAACTTTATCCAATATGGATTTACCTATTTCACCAGCCTTACCAACCGTTCCCAAACCTCTATCAATTGTATCAAGTAGTCCACCTGCACCAGGTATCAATCCTGCAATTGGTTTGACCCTATCAATGATTTGTCTACCAACATTGACAACTGTAGGTAGCTTATCAACAACTCTCTGCGCGACATTCCTGAGTGTAGATCCCACTTTGCGGAATCCATCTTTTATCTTCCTGAAGATACCAATGCCCATTTGGTATATAAAAAAATGTGATTTCCTGGTTTTTTCCAAGGTACAAATGAAATATAGGAACGAAAGAGCTCACAACTTGATGTACGAGGCTGGTAATGTTATGGAGACATTCCAGAAGATGAGAAACATTATTAATACCAATGATGGTACCAGAAGCTTCTCATTTAGAACTGTTGATTGCCATGACCAACCAGCACCATTCCATCAAGGTCAGTACTCACAGATTTCATTAACGCACCCCGACCACTTTATTAGTGATGTTGATAAAGGTTTCCTCACATTCCACATCAAACTTGATTTGCAATTGAACACCGATACTGCTAAATTACAATTGATTGAAGATCCTGATAACCTCTACAAATTGTTTGTGGGATTCAAGTCCTCGAACCAATTATTCGACAGGCTGGAGATTCTCCATAACAATGTCAATGTTGGATATCAGCAAAATGAATGCATTCGTGAGGGCTTCCTATACTCAGTTTTGAAACCAGAAACCGAGAAGAAACGCCGCAGATTCGTTCACAGCTTATGGGAGAATGTTTCAAATTATAGTCAAACTCATGCAGGTGTTTATGTTAATCTCAATGATTTCAAAGCCAATGGGAAGACCACTACTGAATTCGATTTGAATATACCATTTGATGACTTGCTTGCATTGCAGGCATTCGATTTATTCCCCAATGGAATCATTGGTGATTTATCTATTAGATTCCAAGTCAGTCCAGCAGGTCTTGTATGGGCAGTTATTGATCCATATACGGTTGCTGAAGCGAAGGCATTCTTGGAAGATGATGATCATATTACAATGAAGCAGTTGGAGCAATTGCGTGAGATCAAGGCTCGTGGTAAACTCAAGAGGCAATTTACGCAAATTGGTAATGAAGCACTTATACCAGGGGTATTCGATAATACAATCAAATTTAAGTACAATATTTGTGCCGAACATGGAACTCCAGTTAATGATACACCAATTGAAATCACTTTCGAATTTACAGATGAGGAATATGAGAAATTCGGTATTAAGAAGACTATGAATTTAAAGGAGATTGCACGCCATAATCCCGATTACAAAGGTACTATTGAAGACTATATGACAATTGAAATCGTTGAAGAGAATAATGAACTTAAATATGAATCGCAACCGGCAACTCTCACCGTTAACCGAATGACTATCACTTTATGTAAATCCAACATGCAAGGATATGGTGTTTGTGAAGCCACTCGTGCGGGTATCGAATCCATATTACGTGAAGGACTGATAATTCCATCCCAAAAGGTAGATTATCATGCATTCCCAATTGCTGCTGCATCCAATGGAATCAAATCTACATTGAATATCCCATTAATAAATGTCACAAGCATGTCATTATTGTTCCCCAAGCATCACAACGATTTGACCGTATTTGAGAATCCCGTTTACCAAAATTGTTATTTGAATATTGGTGGTAAGAACTTCCCAGATGAGAATGTTAGTACCATTGGTGCTAGATTCTTCGAGAGTCAACTAACAGCTGGCGATTTGGATAGCATCACACTCCAATGTACTAAGGAATTTGAGGATAGCTTCACTATGCCCAAGAATGATGTTGATGGAAATAGATATAAGAATACATTGAGTGATGCCACATCATTTGTATTCAATGTCCAAACTGAGAGAGCATCTGCTGGATACTGTTATGATGGCTTAGATGGTGGCAAAGGTAATATCCAAATTCAAGTCAATGGTCAACCAATATTCACTGGCAATAATGATACATATTATAATATTATTGAACCAAGTGGAGCTGTTGTTAGACCACCACCTGTACAACTCTGTTTATGTAGAGACACATACTTTAAGCTCTCACTCGATGGTCTTGAATATGTTGATGATGAATCACCAGCTGGCTCACAAGTTGACCCAGAAATGACTTAAGAAATATAGCAATTGGGGTAAAAATATTTTTGTGCTTTGGAAATGACTCTCCATAAGGCTAGAATTCTATCAAGTGAAAATGATGCTAGTGTTAAACAGGAGCAGAATGTGAATATTAAGATTGCTGCGAATAGACCTCCACCTGTACAACCAGTATCATACCCTCAAGTCCCACAGATGCAACCTCAAGTGCAACCTCAAATGGGATATACTGAAGGTTATCCTCAAACTGGCACCCAGGATGCAAATTTTACTACAGCCTCGACAACTGGTCCATATCCATCAGTTGCTCTAATAAACAATCCTCCTCTAGAACGTTCATTAGAACTTGACGGTGAGGATTTGGATACCAAAAATAAATTCCTCGAGATATTGCTGAGTATCTATGAAACGAATCCATTGAGGATGAACAACTATCTTGTGTGCCATAGCAACACATTGATGGAGCTCATTAAAATACTCACTAAGGCTGACAAGGTTGAGTTGGTTATAAATGAGGACAGTGGGTGTACGGGCTGTGTTTCAAATTCGAAGTACATGAAGATTGATAAGATATTGGTATCCAAAAATGGGGTATCCAATGAATTGAAATATGGATATAACCATGTATGGACCGAGCTCATAAGACACTCGATATCACTCAAAATTTGTATTTAAATTTTCATAAATGTCACTTGCAAGCGAGATCATCATGAATATATTATTAGGGTTGATACTAGCGACCAACATAATTGAACTACTAATATTGGTATCGTTTACTGCAGAGGATGAACCACCTGAGTTGACCGATGAGCTGAGACGCACATTATACGCCTGAAAAGCTTTATTTTTGATTAAATGTTGTATTATAAACGCCTGCAGCCAACTCTTTTTGATTATACATCTATCGAATTATCAGACAGTTCCAGTGGAGAGCCAATAGATTTTGACACATTTGAGCAGGAACTGCGTTCTATGTTCCAGAAGCAGCAACCGGTTTCCAAGAGGTTTGATGTTGATGAAGCTATGAGTGAGGCCTATTCCAAAAATAGGGATAAAATCACGAATGCATCCATAAGACCAATCGCTAACGGAATATATGCTTGGTACAATACTTTGAACATACTGGTAGCTTCTCAAGGCAAAGGTAAGAGTCACACAGTTATTCGTGATATCATTCAAATGAGTAGACTCAAAAATAACCCATTTCATATGATAGTCTATGTGAGCAAAAATGGTATTATAAATGATTCCACATTTGAATCTCAACGTGAACTCATCAACTTGCCCATTGAGGTTGTCGCTGATAGTAATGCTGAACGGTATTTGAAGGAACTCGATTTATGGAAAGAGTTGTATAACAAATATAGCTCAGTTGGGAAGATTATTGTCGATGAACAGAAGTTGCAGCAAATGTTTGAGTTCCTTCATATCAACAAACTTGGGAAACCCAATGTACCACTCAATACGATAATCCTTTGTGAGGATTTCATTAAGAGTAAGCTGTTGAAATCATCATACTTCACAAACTATATTACACAGTTGCGCCATAAGAATTCAATCGTTTACATCAATATCCAGTTCTTCAAAGGTGTGCCAACTGATTACAAAAATAATTGTACATCATTCTTCATATTCAATGGGTTCTCGCGACAGAAACTCAATTACATATATCAGCAGGTGAGCATACCTTGTGAATTCGAAGAGTTGTGGCAAAAATATAGAACCTTATCTGGACATGATTTCATATTGGTGAACACTGTTGAACACGATATGCAAGTTATATATAGTAAGATTTAGACAAAATCAATATCAGGGTCTGCTTCCAATACCAAATCTTGATGTTGACCAATGAATACATCAGGTTCCACAATATTGTATTTTTCACGTAATTTACCAATGAGATCCTTGGTGTTTATATTGGTTTTCTCAATCGAATAGTTGTAATACGGGCATTCCTTGAATTCATGTTTTTCGGTATTCCCATTTACGAAGAACTCATGCATGTTGATACTCAATTTACGTCTACTGTTGGATGTCAAATATATGTTCTCAAGGTTCATCTCCTTGAGCTTATCTGGGTAGAATCTAATGGTTTCAGTATTAGTCTGTAGTGATACATATAGGACCCTCGCAAGGTAAAGCGATTTCTTCAAACTGAATGGGAACTTGTCACATAATATTGCGAAATTACATTTTGAGAATTCATCAGGCTTTGATGATAGGGATATCAATGTGTTGATGTATTCGTAGACCTTGAAATGGGTTGTGGATGATTCCATTTGGTGGTGATAAAAAAATCAATATTCAAATTTAAAAATAGGTTTATTTTTGGGGTCGATGCGAATGCATAAATGCAAAAATAGTTAGGGGCCTTCTAAACTAGGGCAATAGTGGCGGTCATAAGTGAACATCTATATAGTCCCATGATGCTGATCAATTATTCCTAGTCATGAGTATCAGTTGGTATCACAGTTAGTGTCAATTCAAAAATAGTTAGATGGCCTTCAAAACTAGGGCTGTAATGGCGGTCATAAGTGGTCATAAGTGAACATCAATGTGACCCCATGATGCTGATCAATTATTCCTAGTTATGAGTATCAGTTAGTGTCAATTCAAAAATAGTTAGATGGCCTTCTAAATTAGGGCAGTAATGGCGGTCATAAGTGAATTTCTATCTGACCCCCGAACGGAACAACCATCACTACTTAAAACAAAATATTTAAAAGTCAAAACAGATTAAATAGAAATCGTAGCTGATGTTGCATTAGCATTTGGTATTGAAGGAACAGTCATGGGAGGGACAAGTCTTGGTTTACAGTTAAGCGCGCGAGGAGTTCAAACAGCATCTAGAACAGTTAACGGTGTACAAAAAACTGGAGGACAATAACAGGGATTATTATCTGATATTAGTGAAGATGTTAGTTCGGATACTGGCTCTAGTATGTTGGATATTATACGTGATTGTCCGAATAACCTGATATTCCTCTGGATCCATATATGAGAACAGTTCAAAAAACAATAGATTTATCTCCAATTCTTGATTGGTGCAATAAAGAAACTAGCTCTCTACCAGCCATCAAATTTGGCAGTGAATTTGACGATCCAGATATATCAGCCATAACAATTAATGGTGCGATTGATATTTGTAATCGATTTAGGAGTTCATTAAAACCAACATTTAAAGCAATAACTACAAGAATTAATGAAATAAATAATGAATATATTTCAAAGAATGAATTAGTTAGAGATGATATAATATATGTTGTTGGTAAATTTGTTGATGGAGAAGTTCATCTCGAGGCTGAAGATACAATAACAGACGGCACAATTAAGGCAAGATTTTTAGTCCAAAAAGTTAGTGAATACAATGAGGTTGATATAATGATGGTATTCTTTTTTGTGATATCAATGTTTAGCATTGCTTTTCCAGAGAAAAGTATTCATAATATTAAATTTTGGAAATATAAGCATCTGTTCCAAATGCTTGATGAATTTTTGTTCGACAATCTCTTATTTGAATTTTTTGTTTTGTACAATACTAAAGAGAATAGATTTACTTGCTAATGAATCTACTTGGGAAACAGAATAATCATTTTACGTAAAGTAATAAAAAATCTATAAATGAGATAAATTCGAAACTTGATCTATCAAAAGGGATCATTGTAATAATTTTTTTTTAATATTTGCTGTTTCAAATTGTTCATTATTCATTAAATCATCAGGTTTTATTTTCTTAATAATGAAATTATATTAATATTGTTTTGAGATTTTGATTGTTTGCGATTTATCGGTATCTGCTGTGGTAATCATTCAATAATCACCCCCTATATGAGACAGCTAACTTATAGAGTCTCAATCACAAAAATATACTTTATTTGAAAAGAGAGACCGGTAAAAATGATCATTTTAAACCTCAAATCAACTGTTATATATCAGAAAAAACTCTCATGATAATAAATAAATTAAATGACCGCCTTTTTTGATAGAATAAAACGATATATAACCTTTTTTAATAGTTCATGATTTTGCCAGTCATTCTTTTATTCAAAAAGTTTCCTTCTATAGCCAAATCAATTGTTTTAGGAATGATCTCGGACTATTTTCATACATAACGAAAAATATTTTAATATTCTTACATGAGTCATCCGAAAATTTTGAAAGAGAAAGCAAAATCTCTAAAGTACGATACCACTTTTTGCATAGTTTATATTCAGAAAAATATAGATTTTCTTAAAAAAAAAAAAGTTTAAATATTTAAAAAATACATTCTATTTTATTAACAAATATCGCATTCTCCTTGCATTGATAATTTCCTATTTCGTTTCATTGAAGACATTTTTATAAATTGTGTTTCAGATTGAATAAAATTCAACCAATCAAATTCAAATGTGACATTTTGCTTTTCCATTTCGCTTCTCATTAAAAATTGTACATAACCATAATCTGGCTCGTCAGTAGGCTGAAGATTTATTAAATATTCATAAATTTTGGCAAGATTCTTAGAATATTCCGATAAATCACCAATGACATCTTCCTTCATTTTAAGTGCTTCTTCTTTGGTTTTAGTATCTTTCCATGGTAGATTTTTTGACAATAATTCCCAAAAAACATAAAACCAACTTATCAAATCATCGCATCGTCCTAATGGTCGTTTTTTATGACAATTAATTGATGCGTAGCGTCGGGTTCCAACAAAATTCGAAGAAACATTTGTATTTGCATTTTTAATTGGCATTGCAAATCCGAAATCAATTAATACAATTGGAACATCTTCATTTAAATTCATCATAAAGTTGGATGGCTTAATATCAAGATGAAGAAGACCTTTTTGATGCAAAATTCCAATGATTTTTAACATTTCCAAAGAAACATGAAACGCAGCTACTGAATCAAATGCATCATTATGAGCTTTTCTAACATCGTTGATTGAAGGTAAAAATTCATTCATAACTAAATATTGATATTCATTAAATTTACCATCTTTAATTACTTTTGGAAAATAATCGTCATTAAGAAATTTTAGAATCTTAATTTCATGATCAAGACCTCTTCGGTTTGGTCTATAAGGTTCAATTTTCATTGCATAAAGAGAAGATGTAGCCGGATCTATTACTTGATAAACAAAAGCGTAACCACCATGACCAAGGGTACCTACAATAACATAATCTTCGATATGAGTACCAACCTTGAAAAGTTCTTGACGAGTTTTATCATCATCCATTGAAAATAATTTTTTATAATTGAAAAATAATTTTTTCAATAAATTCAAATTCAATTATATTATTCAATTAAAAACAAATTTTTCATTCAATTTTTCAGTTTTTTTTTTTTCTCCCAACAAATACCAATTATAAATTTATTATTATTATTATCAAAATATAACAATAATAATAATAAAAATGATACTTATTTGAAATTTGAATATTTCAGAAAAATATTATTTTTTCAATATTAAAAGCAATACAAAAAATTTCTTCTCTTCAACAATTTGACTCATATTTAGACTATAAAATAAGATACATTGATGCTAAACATCACTTTTTATCTTCTTCTTTTTTTTTTGATCAGTTTCCATAATGATTCTACTAAAAAATTATTATTAAAAAATATCTCATTTTAAAACATTTCAAAAATTAATATAAAACAAAACAATATTTCTCAACAAAAACTAAAAAAGATGACTTCCAATTAATCAAAAGGTTTATAAAGACATTCATATTTGAGATTTTTTTTATTAGCCTTTACAAATTTTATATATATAGTAAAAAAGATATTAATATCTAATATTGACCTATTATTATTTTGAGTTAATATTATATTACCAAAGACTTTGAATCTAAATCAATTATAATTTTGAATAATTTTAGATCAAAAATTAGAAATCAAGACTATGAAAGAAACCCATTCGTATTATATAATGTTAAAACATTTTTTTTTTTTTTTTTTGGTAGTAAAATATAATTTTTGATTGATGGGCCTTAAATTTACATTTGAGATTTATTGTTGAACAATTTTCTAATTGAGATATGTTTTGATATTAACTGGAAATGGTAATCAATAAAATTTTTGTTGTTGAAAAATACCTCAATAGTGAGAATTTTAAAACAGACAAATGTTCGTTATCTAATTAATTCAAAGGATATAGGTCAATTATTTTACCATCATAAAATCTTCGTTTTTATAAAAGATTTTATTAAACAAGAACTAAAATAACTCAGCTTTTAAACACAAACAACAAATGAAATTATACTTCGAGAGAATATTTTATTACTGGAGACAGAAAATGTATGGACATATTCATGTATTATGTTCACAATTTCTAAAAGAAAACGGTGTTGATCCTTTATTTTTAATTTGGGATTCATTAGCCAGTGCAGCAGAAGGCAAAACAAGCGCAGGTTTAGCGACAATACAAAAAATTACAAATCGACTAGCAATGGGATTACCAATATCAGTTGCTCAATTATGCATTCACAAAATGGCCAAAAATCAAGATTTTGCATCAATTACACAATTAGAAAACGAAATAGACGAACTTCAAAAGAGTGCCAATGCCTCCATGATTGTACAAGCCGCTCAAATATTTTGGTTAACCGGTGATTTAACTACAGCATTAAACTTAGTACAACCCCTAACTACGCAAGCTCCAGCCAATAAAAGTGCCGCTGCTTTAGTTGGTTGGATCAAACTTACAACTGGTGATAGGAATAGTGGTCGTTGGTTTGACATGGCAGCAGCAGAATCTTCAACTACCAATCGTCCGGCTGATCCATTTGTTATATATGGTAAAGCAATGTATTATGCATCAGCCAGTCGATGGCAAGATTCAATTCAAATATTTGTTCAATTATCAGGGATGTGTGAATTTCCAGAAATTGCCTTAGAAAGAGCGCGAGTTTACATTTGCATGAATAATTGGGATCTTGCAATGGAAAGTTGTGCTGAAGCCACAGGCAAATGCATCTCTGATTGTGAAGAACATCTTATTAATTCCATTTTTTATCTAAGCCAAGTTGGCGACCTTGAAAGTGCCAAGAAATCAGTAAATAGCTTATGCGATTGCATTGACCGTTTTGAAATTGAAAACAGCACTTATTGTCTAAACGTTGTTAAGCTTCTTTCATCACTCAGTTGGGATGACATTGAAATTGTCCGTCGATGTCTCACTACTTTTGGTGTTGTAGCTCGTTCACATAAAGAAGACGCTGAAGTTTTAGTTATGCATGGCCGTTTATTATTTTCTATGAAAAAGCCGTTAGATGCCAAAGATGTTTTTCAAAATGCTTTGGTTGCATCATCGGAGTCAATGGATGCTTTAGCAGGTCTAGTTGATTGTTACATTTCCACTAATCAATTATCAGATGCTCATGATCAGCTTGAATTTCTTGAAGCAATGGCAGGAGGCAATGTAACGTTAGACATTGCTTACATGCATTCCAAATATATGCGAATATCAAGTGGCACTGATCAAGAAAGTGTTGATTCCTTAATAAATGCATTAAAGAAGCATGTAGACAACATGCAGCAATTGTTCACTCCTCAAAGCGCACGCATGCTGAGCGAAGATAAGGCAATAACGCATCCAATTGATCTTTATATTGAAAATTTCATTAAACTTGACTTGGGAACTTTTTCAAGCGCTTTAACAGAAGTTATCAATTATTGTAACACATTGGAAAAAACAGTAACTCGTCCTCGAAACGGCCCTGTTTGCGATATCATTGCAAATGTTCTAGAACTGGTTCCAGGGGCAATTCCGTTTTCATATTATTTGGCAGTTCTTGCATTCGGCGAAGGAAGGTACCAACAAGCGACGAAGGCCATTATGAGTGTACTTCAAAGCCGTTGGGGATTTAATGCATCACAATGTCATCTTTTGCTTGCACAAGTTCGACTTCAAACGAAGCAATTTGATGAAGCTGAAGCAAGTTTAAATCGTGCTGTTTCATTTGATTTTGGAATTCGAAATTCGCTTCGATTTAACATGATTAACGCACAATTAAATGAAGCACGAGGACAATTTGAGAATGCAATTAAGACTCTCAAAGATGTGATGAAAGGCCAAGAGTATCAAAGTTCTTCAGACAATGAGAAAGTGAATGTTTACTTATTCCTTTCACGTTGTCAGAAGAAGAATAATGAAATTGATATGGCAATGTCCACCATTTCAGAAGCCTTAACAAAGTGGTCTGGAACTCCCGATGAAGACAGAATCAAGCTTTATCAAGCCAAAATTTTATCTGATACAAATCGAGTTCGTGAAGGACTTGACATTCTCGAAGCTATTGATTCCAATTCTACTGTTTTTACACAAGCACGAAAGAAAGCTGCCAAAATCTACATGAATAAGCTGAATGATAAAGCAGCCTACATTCGATGCTTCAAAGAACTTGGTAAGGTGAATCCAAACAAGACAACTTATGTGCTCCTTGGCGATGCCTTTATGAATGTTAAAATGTTTAATGACGCAGTTGACTGCTTCAATAAAGCAATCTCTTGTGATCCAACAGACCAGCAAGTTGCATTGCATCTTGCACGTGCCTTAATGACTGTTCATGATTTTGAAGCAGCCTTGGCAGCTTACAATCATGCAATTAAAGTTGGCCTTGCTAGTTCTAACAGCAACAATGACATTAATTCAATGAACAGCGGCCCTGACATGCCAAGCATTCAAGCACAGCTTGAATTATGTCGAACTCTAATCAAACTTCGTCGTCTTGATGAAGCTCGTGATTCTTGCCTTGAAGCAATGCAACTGATCGACGTCGATAGAATGGATTGGGAAAGTCAGTCTGCAAATGCTGAATTTTCTGAGCTTCTTTCTGAAATAGACTCAAAAAGTGGAGACATTGAGCAATCTAATGAAGAAATTCAAGAGGCACTCTCAATTTATGATCGTCTGCTAACTGAAGGAAGAACAGATATACCTTCCGATTATGTAAACGAGCTTAAAGCAAAGGCTGCTTCTCTTTATCAACGTTACTCCAACATTTGCCTTGAACGTGACGATAAGAAAAATGCAATTGAAGCTCTTGAAAAGGCTTTACAACTTGATCAAACGTCGAATAAAATTCTCCTCTCTTTAGCCAGACTTAGACTTCAAAGAAACGAACGTGAAAAGTGCCAAGAAATTTGTCAACAGCTGCTTAGAATTGATCCAAATTGCGAAGAGGCAGCTTTGATGATCGCCGAAGTCTCTGAGGCTGAAGGCCTGAGTGATCTTGAGGAAGCATTCAATAAAACGCCGACTTTCTATCGTACGTTAGTTCGTTTAATTGAACGTTATGCCCAAGAAGGTCAATTAGATTTAATACCTCCACTTTTTGAAAAGTGTCCAAATAAAGAAGACGCGGGCTTAAACTTTTGTAGAGGTTTATATAACGTTTATACTGGTAACCCCCAAAATGCTCTCAAAATTTTGAGTAAGTGTCGAAATGACTCTGAATGGGGACCACAATCGTTGCAGTTAATTTTCATGATTTATGTCAATCCGAATCAGAAGTTTAACTGGTGTGAGACGAAGCCTTTAGCGACATCGAAAGATCTCGATGCTGCGAAGAAAGTTTTAACACGATTTGATCCAACACAATCTGACATTCAACAACTTCGTGCGATGCTTCTTTTGTCAGCAAACACGACTGAGTCAGTTACTGAAGCTCTTGAGATCTTCAAGGAAGGAGACGATGAAGATTTGAATGCAATGATCGGAAAATGTAAGTGCTTCATTCGTCTCGATCAGCAACGTGAAGCGACAAAGTTATTGAATGGAATTGTGCATGGCGAACCTGATCATATGAACGTGTCAATCTACGTGGAGGCTTTCTTAATGATGACTTACATTTCTATCAAAGAACAGCAGCCCGACGAAGCTGAAAAATACGTCGATAAGGCATTGGAATTGAACAAGAGTTGCAACAAGGCTTGGGAGTTGAAGGCGGCCCTTTGCGAAAAGAAAAAGGATTACTTAAACGCAGTCGATGCTTACAAACACGCTTGGGATTTGTCTTCGCATACCCAGCTCGGAACTGGATTCAAATTGGCACTCAATTATATGAGAATGGAGGACCCCGTAGACGCCATTAAAGTGTGCAGAATTATTATGGAGACTCACCCGAACTATCCGAAGCTGAAGGAGACCATCTTCCTTCCTTGCTGCGCAATGCTGCGGCCATAAAGATTAATAAATAAACTATTCTAAATTTTAATTTTATTTTTTGTTATAATTTAAAAAATTTTTAATTTTGATTGATTAAATCTGTTTTTTTGAAGAATTATTTTTTTTAACTTGCATTATTTAAAAATTGTATGTGATTATTAATTTAATTGATTTTGAATTCAAAATCAAATTTAATAATGAAAATATATATCTGATTTCATTAAAAATATGAAAATGTTTTAATATATCTAATGATTCCAATTCATAAGTAACTAATAAACCATTTTTATCATTGAAAATATAAAAAACTATAAAAATTATAAAATATTAATATTTTAAACAAATAATATTTTCCCGAAAAAAGTAATTATGGTTAATATACATACTTAATTATTCATTAATCGATTCAGTTGAGTATGAATTAACCTTTTTAAGGTTATTTACAATATTATTAAGTGAATCACTTGACTTAGAATCACATTTTTGGCTTTGGATATATTGTATCAATTCTTTTTGAGCTTTATCACCAATTCTTTTTAATTCTAGATTAGAAGCTTGTAATTGCTCAACTTCTTGACGAAGAGCAGTAAGTTTCATATTTGACTCATTAATAGAAGTTTGAATGTCATTCATTTGATTTTGTAAATTGGTTTGAATAGTTTCACTTTCGCTTATTTTTTGATTATGCTCATATATTGTAGATTCTAAAAGATGAATTGAATTTTTAAGAGCCTCGTATTTTTTTTGAAAATTTTCTTTGATCATATTATATTTAGATATTTGGGCTTTGTGCTTTTCCGAAAATTTTGAATTACGCTCGGCAATCATGATTTGCTTGAATGATTCTGCGCTCTCAACAGGCGGAATTCCAAGCTTGATTTGAGAAATTGTTTCATCCAACTGTGGAACTTCTCTATTTTTACCTAATGCTTGATCTGAGCATATTTTGAGGATTCTTCTGTCAAAGTATCGAATTAAATTACCGTATGTTTTCAACGATTGAATTTCTGCTTTGATTTGGGCATTTTCAGCGATTAAATCCAAGTATTGCTCAGCATCATTCATTGTAATTATAAAATAAATAAACGTATCATAAATCCTCTCAAATATATTTTCTCAATTTATAAAAAAATCACCTTTTAAAAAATAATATATGCAAAAATAATAATATGTCAGAGTTTTTTACTTATCTTGTTTGCAATGACTTTGTCAAGTGGGAGGTCATTGGATGGTCTCATCGGTTCTATTGCACGAGAGAATTGATGAAATTGTTGGGCTGCGATAACTTTATAGTTGGGCATCCCCAAACGAATTTTCTCAACTTGCGAAAGGTTGCCTTTCGTTTTTTTATAAAAAATTTTTAATAATAATTTTTTAAAATAGTCGATAGACAATGTATGCTATTTGACTATTTTTGAATATTATTCATCTATGATTGCTATTTGATCTTGCTTTGCTTTTGTGATATAGAATAATTTAATTTGCATATAATTCAAAATGATGAAAAGAATATAATTTGAGAATGATAATATGAGAGCAGTTGTTTTGGCATTAACAAAACTCGAATATCAAACAAAATTTTTCCAATAGGGGGATTCACAATTAATTCAAAAGGAACAAGCTTGTTCTTATTAATTTATTCAAGCAAGAAATCATCACATTTGATAAATCAATTTTCAAAAAGATATTTGCACGTAATCAAATAGTTGTCTTTGATTGAAGAAAAAATTGAATTGATACTCACAAAAAGTGACTGTCTTTAATTTAAATCTCAATAGTTGTATAAAAATTGAATTGATACTCACGACTGTCTTTAATTAAAGACAGTTGTGATCAATGCACAAATAACAGTTATTGATACTTCATGCTTTGAAAATTGCTCATCGTTAACAAGTGTATCATCAATTTCAATTGATGCCGACGCTTTCTATGCATGCACTTCTATGAAATAATTTTTAATTCATTCTTTTTTATAATAAAAGATCTTTATGGATTTAAGTTTTAATTAATATCATTTTTTTTTTTTTTTTTTTTTTTTTTTTGAAGGAAAATTAAGTGATCTACAAAGTGAGTTTGAAACAGTGCTAACAAATCAACGAGATGTCATCGAAAGAGATAAATCAGATCGAAAACTTCTTTAAAATAAAAAAATATTTTATTAAAGCAACAATTTGGATCATCTTTCAATCAGCAATTGGCATCTCACTAAGGAGATTGAAATCGTCAGGAGCCAAAAGTTAATAAAATAACAACGTTTTAATTCACTCAAATAAGAAATAAAAGCACATGTGTATTCTAAAATATGTCAATTGGAACAATCATACAATCAGCACTAAAAACCAATTGAGACAAGTTTTGTTCTCAACAACCATATGCAATTGAGAGAGCTTTAAAAGCAATTCCAACTTGAAATCTTTATAAAAAAAAAAAATATCTAAGATACACTTTAACACTGCTTTTTATTCAGATATGAAATAAGGTTAAATAAAGTTTTGAAGTAGCTCATTATAAAAAAAAATCAGTAAATATGAATATGAATGAAGTTTAGCTATGATAAGTTTTGGCATGCTTTATTCACAAATATTTTTTTTGAGTGTTTTTTGTCAAAAATTTTATAAAAATTATTTTTCATAAAAATAGAAAGTGAAAATCATGATAAAGTTTATTTTAAAAGATGTGACATTGGAACTGGCAGACAATTTTCATTTTTTTAGTAATATTGATCAAAAGATTTATCAAACATTAATCTCGGAAAGACAATATATCATCAAATCACAAGTTTGTAAAGAAACATTTGAATCCTTCATTAATTTCTGTATCAATGGCATAATCCCAGATTTTAGCTCAAATATTTCAGAGTATGATCAATTAAGCAGAGAATTCGACATAATGCGAAACCTCATACAACTTTACCAGCAGAAAACGCAATGTTATGAATTTTTATCTTTAACCACCAACAATAACAAACTCAAATCCAAGCTAAAAGAATCAAAAGAAAAATATAATTCAAAAATCAAAAATTACCAACAAATCATTCATTCACTCTTCCATGGTCCAGGAATTGACAGTCAACAACAATATTTAGAAGTCAAACAAGACCTATTCGAAGCATGTACAGACGAAAATGCAAAATTAATTTTTTTATTTACAAGAAAAAATGTGAAAATAAACGATTTGACATTCGTCTTAAATGAAGATGACAAAACCGCCGGAATTTTCAATAGTTCATCAGCCAAAGGTGACATTTTTATTCCACGTTCAATTGAATACAACGGAGAAGAATATGTGATTAAAACCATTTATGAGAAATCGTTTGAAAAATCGAGAGAATTGAAATCAATTGAATTTTCAAATGATTCTGAACTTCAGGTCATTGAGAAGGAATCTTTTCTTTACTCATACATTGAAAGCATTACTATTCCATCAACAGTCACAGATATTTGTAGCCGTGCCTTTCATTATAGCAAGCTTTCAAATATCATTTTTAAAGAAGATTCAAAATTGAAAATTCTTGAAGATGAATGCTTTTATAGTTGTCTGTTTGATAGAATAACCATTCCGAAACATGTTGTAAAGATTGGAACACGCTCTATTTCACAATGTAGAAACCTAAAAAAGATTTTTTTTCAATCTGATTCTGAATTGAGAGTGATTGAATCTGATGCATTTTCATTGACTCCGATTGAAGAGATCGAAATTCCATCGAATTCAGTGGAGCTTAAAGAAGGCTGGTGTGGAGGGATGTTTGCATTGAATCGAGTTTTAATATTACCTAACAATACACGCTATTTATATATGAATGATTCAATTCTTCTTGGAAAATCTGATGAAAAAAGTGACAGTTATGATGTCCTTCTTTTTGTTCGTCGGGATATTGAAGAAATTGTCATCCCATCATTTGTCAGACGAATTGCATCCAAATCATTTGACAATTGTCAAAGGCTTCATTGTGTTGAATTCTGTGAAAATTCACAATTGGAAGAAATCGATAAAGATGCCTTCTCTTGTTGCGAATTTGAAAAGATGTCTTTGCCTTCAAGTGTATTGAAATTCAATGAAGGTTGCTTTTACCAAGTCTACAAACTAAAAGATATAAGCATAATTCAAAGCAACAATGTAAACAGCATCATTTATTATGATAATAAATTCATTCTCGGTAAATCAAGTCCATTTGGCAGTGATTATGACATTCTTTACTTCGCAAGACGCGATATTAAAGAGGCAACAATTCCATCAACAATAAAAAAAATCGCTTCTTTTGCTTTCGCAGATTGCAACATGCTTAAAAGTGTTACATTTGAAGATAATTCTCAATTAAATGAGATTGGAAAATATAGTCTCGCTTGGACTTCAATCAAACGAATAACTATTCCTTCATCTGTAACCAAAATCGATGAATGCGCTTTCTTTTTTTGCAAAAAACTTGAATTTGTCGATTTTTTTGATGATTCTAGATTGCATTCAATTGAAAATGGCGCCTTTAACATTACTTCATTGGTTCAAATCAAAATTCCTTCTCATGTTTACTTGATTGGTAGTCATGCTTTCTCACAATCTGAAATAAAAATTTTCGAATTCGCAGAAAACTCTGAATTGTTGTCAATTGGGAACATGGCATTTTGTGATTGTGAATTTTCAAGCTTTTCCATTCCTAAGAGCGTGATATATGTGAGCCAAAAAGCTTTTTGGTATTGCGAAAATCTCGAAATCATTGAATTCGATGAAAATTCTAAATTGCATAGGATCAACATTGATAATTTTGATCCAATGAAAAGCAAAATTATGATGGTTCCTCACGATATGAAAGATCCATTTATAAAAATTGAACAAAATGAATGATAAAAGATATTAATAACATTGGATCAACATTCAATATTTGAAATAAATTCTTAGAAACCGTAAGTTTACACGCGAAAATTAAAAAAAACAAAGTTTATTGAGGTAGACTGGAAAAGCGACCTTTTTGGATACCTTTTACAACATTCAATTTTAAGAAAACTCATACAATTTTTTCACTTGAAAATTTTTTAATTCCTAAAAGCATTCTATGAATTTATAAATGACGTATTTAAGGCACATATTTAGTGCTGCTATTATTTTATATATATATATATATATAAATAATTTTATTAATACAAACAAAAAATAAATAAATAAACGCATGAATAAACAAATGCTATTAAGCAACAATAACTAATGCTTGCTATGGCTTTTTCTACGGACATTGTCTTGTTTCTTTATAAATGTATCTGTCTGAATATTTTTATCTTTCTTTTTTATCTGATTTTTCGATCCATCCAAAGAAGATCTAGTTATTCTTGAGTCCACTGAGGCCTTTCTTCTTTCATTTTTCTTTATGTCGAATTTCATAGATTCGTTATCGCTTACATTTGACAAGCTTATTTCGCTACTCAACTCGAGTTTTCCTCTTTGAATTGAAGGAACGGGTGCGATACTAGAATGTCTGTGGTGGTGCCGATGATTGTGATGTGAAGAATTGACGCTATGCCTTCTATTTCTTCTTGACACCTTTTTAATAAATTGGGTAGTACTATTCACGTCCTCTTCCATTTTCCTATTCATTTCGTCCACCTGCAATCTCAAAGAATTCAACAATTCGTCATTTTCAATATCGTCTTCATTCAAAATTTTTGTGTTTGAATTTGAATGCCTATTCAATTTTGTTACGCTATTTTCATAAAAGTTTGTTGGATTTGTTTGAAGCAATGATATTGATGTTGCTGTTGCTGCTGTCTGCCTTGATAATTGGCTCTGCTGCTCCATTGTTAATAACGATGAATTTGAACAGAATTCTTGAAGTTTTTGCTGATATGCTTGTCGAAGCGCTCTTGACTCTTCCTTGCCCTTCTTGATCTCCTTGCCTCTCGACGAGTAGTACTGGAGAGGCGTCTCAGCATTGGATGACGAAATGGGTGAGATGGGAAAGAAAGAGGTCGACAAATTCGACAACGATAGAGATTCTGCATCAGTTGAAAAACTGACATTTGACCTTGTTTTTGGTTTTGCCTTTTTCTTCAGATATTTGACGATGGGCGTCAGTTCTTTACAAATGTCATCAATTGTTGGAATCATTGAAAATTCACGGATCCGTTCAGTGATCGAATCTTCTTCATAAAAACTGGCAGACGCAGATATCGGAGATAATGATTTTGGTGATCGAAGACCAATTCTATTGATTTCAGAAATTCTGGACTCTATCTGATGTTCATATTCTCTTTTTTCTAAATCAAATAATTTATCATATATAATGGATTTTTTTCGTAATAATTTAAATTTTTTCACCTTCAATTTGACCTTTTTTGCCGATTTTTGGACTTCATTATGTATATCTATAATTAATGGAGAAATTTTGTCTGCTAAGAAGTTCTTGCTGGCTTGGATTTGTGATTGGCATTCAGTGAGTATAAATAATGACTTTTCTGAGTTTAACGGTGAATAGCCGTTCAATTCAATAAATATATCTTTAAAACCTTCTGTTGAGGTGTTGAGTTCAGAAATACTGGATGAATAATAATCTGGAATAAATGATGAAGGTTGTGAATATGAAAAAGAGAGGTTGCTCTGATCATTATTTGAAAAATCAATATTATCTAGAATCTCTTTTCTGATATCTATCATAAATCGCTTAATTATGCTATCAAATAAATCAGATTCAGATAGCAATGATGATAATTCAGTTGTAAAATCTGTAATGACTTTCTTTATTGAAAGATTTAAATAATCAGATATTCTTTGTTCAATTAGCAATGTAGATCGATTTATTTTATTATCTTTACTAAAATCAAGTTTTTTTTCTTTATAAATATCTTTTGTTTCGTTTGCATTTTCATCTTCATTTATAGCATTTGAAATAATATTATTTATATTTGCAAAAGAATCGTTATTTTTAGAATTGATTTTATTGTCATCCGAAATAGTATTATTGCTGTTCTGCATTTGTAAATCAAAGCATTTGGATAAATCAATGCGAGTAATTTTCTTCTTAGGTTTGTTCAGATTCCGTTTCACTTGAGGCTTCTGATCATTGGCTGTGTTCGAATTTTCTATTACTTTTTTAGGTTGATCTTCTATTTTGTTTTCTTTAGCAGATTGCATTTCTTTTTGGATATCAGAAGACTTTTTTTTATTGGTATCAGAAATTGAATCAATATTAAATATATCAGTATTTGATTTTTGATCTTCATTAGCTATTTCATTCCTTATTTCAATAATATTCTGTTTTTCACTTGAATCAGTTTTTAATTTATTATCTGATTTAATATTATTATTGTCGCTTAATGATGAATATGAATGAATATCTTCGTAATCAGTTGAGATTTTTTGTTGAGAAATCTGAGATAAATTTAATTCCAAATTCTTATTTGTATTACTAGTATCCAATGTATTTGTAACGTTTTTTGTTTGGTTGGAAAGATTATTTTCTGATGGTAAAGAAAAATCGTCGTCGTCGATTTCAAAATCAGATTTTTTAGGATTAATATAAGCATCTAAATTTATTAATGGCGCTTTGTTTTTATTTTTATTGGTTTGAGTATCATTATTTTGTGTTTTCTGAAAAGAATTTTTATTAATATTTGTTCGAACTTTTCTTCTTTTTTTGGTTTCCTTTTTATTATTTTCATCTTTATTTTCATCAGCGCCCAAACCTATTTGGTTTAAAAGGTCATTACAGTCAATTTCACTGATACTATTATCGCTCATAAAAACAGGATTCAATTTTCCGTTTACTATTTAAAAATTTTTGTGAGAATTAACATTTAAATATCTCATGATATTTTACTCTCTTTACTTTTTTTTTTTTTTTTTTTTTTTTTTTTTTTTTTTTTTTTTTTTAAAAAAAAAAAAATATGTTAGTATATAAACCTTGTTTTTTTATTTGCACCTCCTATTCAAAATATACTATATTTTCTTCATTAATAAATAGGTTTCAAAAAGAATATATGCATAATTTAGATAATTTATATAATGTAGTATATTATTTATAATTTTAAAATAAATATAAATGGGTGGTTATCAATATAATGCAATTTTAATTTAAATGGAAGGTGTATATAAAAAAACAAGTTTTACATTTAATTTTTTTTTTTTTTTTTTTCAAAACATATTTTCAATTTTGAAAATATTTTGAAAATAAAAAATGATGGGTAAATAATTGACCATTTAAGGTAAATATGTGCTATTTTTATTCTGTTTAGAAATAAAAATTATATCTGATATATATTTATACTAGTTTCTATGAATAAAAAATTTACGATCATTTTTTGAAACTTTTGTATTGTAAATCAAATTCGGTGAAAGTTGAAAGTATTGAATTATGACTTTTTCAATAAATAAAAATTTATATATTCAAAAATTGAAAAATCTCAATTTTTTTTTTTAACTATCTCTCTTTGAATCTCCAAAGCTAACGCAAAAGATTTATTATGCACTCCCTTCTTTTTGTTATTCTACTTGGTATCGCAAATTTTTCAATCGGCGCAGCACAGTCGTTTTATTCGGCGTCCTATGAATCGTTAATCACAGATCTTGATTTTGATATTGCATGGTCATCATCACTTTTCAATGCCCTTAACCCAGTTTTAGCAATATTTGGAGGTCCAATAGTTAATATCGCTGTTCGATTTTTCGGAAGAAAATTTCCATCACTGGTCTCAACTCTAATTGTAATAGTTGGATGGATTTTTATTGCAATTACTAAACGTTCTTATAAAGTTCTTGCTTTTATTGGACGAGGAATAGTAGGTCTAGGAATTGGTGGTATATCAACTGTTATTCCTGTTTATATAGCAGAACTTGCACCATCTAATTCAAGAGGCGGATATGGTACAATAAACTCAATTTTTACAGCACTTGGAGAATTGTTTGTTTATTTTCTTGGGATCTGGCTAAAATGGAAAGTAATTTCAGGTCTTTGCTTAATAATTCCAATAATAGATTTAATTTTAATCATATGTGCTCCAGAGTCGCCAGTTGTTAGTAAAATGCGGGAAGACAAAATCTCAAATCGAACAATTTTTCATTTCAAATACATGAAACCAGTTTTTCTCAGTTTTTTTATTGTATTTTTTTCAGAATTTTCTGGCATGCCAGCTATTCTCGCAAATCTTAATCCTATTTTTATAACGTCAGAAATTACAATTGAGCCATCTGTTGCTTCAACTATTGTCATTTGTTCTTTGTTTTTATCAGTCTTAACATCAACTCCACTTGTAGATCGCCTTGGTCGGAAGGTTATGTGGATCACTTCTTCTTTTGGCCAAGCACTTTTCTTAATTTTACTATGGGCAAACGAAAAGTATGTAATATCCAAAACACTTCCAATTATTTGTCTTTTCTTCTACCTATTTTTCAATGGTATTGGTTTACTTCCTCTTCCCGATGTTGTTATCCCTGAAATTTTTCCAGATGAAGTCCGACCTTTCGGTATGGGGGCTAGTCAAGTATTAAGATGGGCTTTATGCAGTATCAACGTATTTTCTTTCCGATTTATGACGAATTCCCTAAGTTTATCTTGGACTTGGTTTTTCTACTTTATTTTAACGCTTGTCTCTGGTTTGTTCGGAATATTTTTTTTGCCAGAGATGAAAGGGAGAGTTCTTGGTCAAAAAAGACGAAGCTTATTTGGGAATAAAAATGAGAGAAACAGTAGTAGAGATGAAACCCGTGATAATATTGTTAATGAAGAAGATGAAGAAGATGAAGTAGATGTTGAAGCTGCTAAAACCAAACCACATCTAGAAAATAGAAATTCTGAACAAAATAATATTTATAAATTTAACGCAGCACCAGACGATACCAATATAAGCAAAGTAAATTCCGACGTTAATAATGAGAAAGATGTTAATACTAATGTTGAAAAAAGTATTAATGCTGATAATGTTGAGAAAAGTGAAGAAGAAAAATTTGAAAATAAAAATATTCAAAATGGAGAAATTAGAAGTGTTCAAAATGAAGAGAATACTGAAACCATAGATAGTAGTGATAATAGTTCTAGTTTTGATTATTCTTATTCTTTATCGTCATCATGATCATTATTTTATTTTGTTTTTGTTTGAATAAATATATCCATGAATACTATAAAAATTGATAATTTAAAAAGTTTTTTTTTATTCATCTATTTTTAAATTAAATGGATTTGGAATGTTTGTCTGTTCTTAAGTTCATTTGAGAGCTTACGCATTACTAATGGTTTATCACCTCCATTATAAGTAACAACTTGTCCATTTTGTTTAGCATAAATGTGGCCATTATGATAAACGAAGTGTTGGTTGTGTCTTCCGTGGAATGGGAACAAATAAAATTCTGTTCCCTCTGGTGGATCTAAATCTAATTCGTTGGCAACATCCCAAACCATACCTTTCTGGAATTTAGAATCAATAACTGTATTCCATTCATTCCTTCCGAATGTAAATTGTTGGTATGGGTCATATTCAATATTGGCAAGGGCAAGATCTAATTTTCTTCCTGCTGGGTTAATGAATGGTTGGTCTATTTGAACAAATGTAAGGGCAAGTGTAACTGTTGAGCCGCCTCTGTGATGTGCGCTTGGGTCTGGTTGTAAGCTATTATATTCTTCGGTTGGCATTGTGCATGTGATACCGAAAAGACGTCCTTCATATTCACTGTTATCTCCAATGGCTCCTGTCAAGCCAGATGATGGGCTTTCTGACAAAGGAACTTGTTCTAGGCTAGCACTTCTATCACGAACTGCGCTTAAATTTTGGCTACTTTGTTGTGATGAGGAGTTATTTTGTTGGGTAGATGAATACGATGATGTGTTTGTTTGTTGTGAAGTCGAGTATGACGATGTGTTTGTTTGTTGGGTAGATGAATACGATGATGTGTTTGTTTGTTGTGAAGTCGAGTATGATGATGTGTTTGTTTGCTGTGAAGTCGAATATGATGATGTTTTACCTTGTTGTTGACTTGTTACGCTTCTTGATTGAACTTGTGGTTCATCAATTTTAGAAACAACTGCTTTAATGGCTGAAAGTTGAGTCAAAAGTGTCTTTTCATCAATTTCGTTTTCTTTAAGATCTTCTGGGTAAACTAAAATATCGATATCATGCTTGTGCATCACTTTGCATGCAGATAATAAGTTTTCTTCTGGCTTTTCTGGATTGAGTGACTTATAATTCATTTCAGTTGGATAATATGTATCTAGCAAAGCGCAAACTGACATATCGTATGGTTGGAATCCATCAGTATGTTCGTAACCTTTAATTCGATCTGCAGCCCATGTCTTCAAAACTTTTTCATCAACTAATGCTGATGAAGCTGATGTTGATGATCCTGTGAGTGCTTTTCCGATTGAATATTTCAAAATCAATGTCCAAATTAAACCTAGTGTTAGCTTTTTATTGCCATCACTAATATCTTTTCCTGACATTCCAACTAATTGAACGCCATCCTGTTGG
Organism: Tritrichomonas musculus; assembly: GCA_039105265.1. Classification (NCBI taxonomy): domain Eukaryota; phylum Parabasalia; order Tritrichomonadida; family Tritrichomonadidae; genus Tritrichomonas; species Tritrichomonas musculus. The sequence goes on along the minus strand of JAPFFF010000078.1, from coordinate 92,116 downwards.
AACATTTTAAGAGCTAAATCACAATTTTGGGCTTTAGCATATGGAGACTTTGGAGTTTTACTCCAGTTTTCTGTGGGCTTCTTCCCTGTTAAAATTTCGGCAAGTTCAACAAGGGCAATGCCATCCTTTAAATCAGTTGTTATATCTTTAACTTCAACTGTGCTTTGACCTTTTAAATGAGCAACAACCCAACGAGTGAAAACTGTAGCTTGAAGGGGAACCCATTCTTCATCGATTTTAGCTAATCCTGTGTGCATTTAAAAAAAAAATGATTTAAATTGTTAAGTTAAGTGAAATGAGATTCAAAAAAATATTTTCTGAATATATATCTAGCGGCGATATCATAACATCAGTGACAACTCTTTTATTTTAACAAAATAATCATTGCTATATTGTATTTGTTGATTATAAACGAGTTTTATTTATTTGAAATATGTAATATTTTTTCAATATTTATATTATTCAATTTTCAATGAAATCAAATAAAATAATTTTTTTTCCAGTGGAAATAATGAAAAATTACATATTCTAACACTTTATTTTATTGATGTTTTATTAGGTTTATTTTTTATCACCCAGAAAAATAAATATAAATTCCATTCAAAAATTAGTATTTAATCAATTTATCGGTAATTCTATCAAATTTATTAGACTATTTAAAAATTGAAAAAGGATACATATAACTTATATGATATAAGGCCATTTGTTGATAGAAAAAGTGGATTTCATCCAAATAAATTGAATTTTATCACTTATATGTCATATTTTAAAAGGCTTAATTATCTGATTAAAAAATAAATATTTTAAAAAATAATCAAGTAATTAAATGCTATTAATATTTATACTATAAATTAAATCAATATATAAAACAAAAAACTTGAAGAAACCCAAATTTTATTATTTTAGAAGTTATAAAAAATTTTCATAAATACTTCAAATATGAGAAAAATGCTTTTATACCGATAATTTTAATTCTCTTTTTGGAAGAATGAAGTGTTTCAGATATTTAACAATTGAAATAATTTGAAATATTTCATTTTTAAATGAAATTGAAAATGGTTTAAAAAGAACTATTTATGGCCTAATGTAGATAAAGGTTTGATAATTGATTGTCTGATAAAATTTATCAATATTGATAGCTAATAGAAAAAAAAATTTATCGGTTTTTTATTATCTCTAGATTATTTGTGCATATAGAGAAAAATATTTTAGTAGATACTTTATTATACATCGAATATATGGTTTATATGGTAATAGAAAGAATTTGATAAAAAAAAAAAAAAGATATTTAATCAAGGAATAATAATATTATTAAAAAAATATAACTATATTATTTTAATATCATATTTCTATATTATTTGTAGTTTTTTTTAGTATTTATATGAAATTAATTCTAAGATATAAATGAAAAAAAAAATTGTGTGTGAGATAAAAGGGTTCAGCTTAAATAAAATGTATAAATATATTCATAAAAAGTGAATTAAAAAATGATTAAATTAATATTTATTTATATCTATTATTATTAAAAATAATTTATTATTTGTTATTGATATTTATTTTAAGCTCGTACTATATTTAAAAACTTTATTTTTTTAGAATTGAAAACATTTGAATGAATAAACTTTTTTTTTTTTTTTATCAAATTCTTTCTATTACCATATAAACCATATATTCGATGTAATCTTTTTCCGAAAAGCTATCTTTCAAAGTTTTATTCTATGAGTTCATTCAATATTGATAAGTTTACAAAAAAAAAGGAAACTAGTCCCTTAATGACAACTTTTTGAGCTTTGCTCAAAAAATTGTCATTCTTGAGTTCTATTTGGTATAATATTTCATTTGTTCTCTTCATGGAAGTTGATTTATGTAAGTTTTGAAAAGAAATCAAATTTGAAAATAATAAAAGGCCACTTTTTGAGGAAACTTTTTGACCGAAAAAAAATCAAAATAAACAAAAAAAAAATTAAATATACTATATGAAAAAAAAAAATCGTTTTTTCATTGATCCACTTTTTGAATGAAACTTTCTCTCAATTTTAATAAAAATATTGAGAGAGTATTCAATGTTTGAATGCATTCAAAAAACATTTCATCAAAAGTTGATATCGTCATCTTTTCATAAAGTTCTGGATACGTTAATTAACATATTGCTCGGAATTTTTATAAAGAAGATGACGAAGTTCATAAACAGAATTAAATGAGATACGGAATTACAAGAAGCACAGAAACAAAAGAAGACGAGATACAGATGAAGATGAAGATGAGGTACAGATTCAGAAGAATGCAAGATACAGATTCAGAAGAATCCAAGATACAGATTCAGAAGAATAGATACAGATTCAGAAGAATAGATACAGATTCAGAAGAATACAAGATACTGATTCAGATGAAGACGAAGTATAAATTTTGTCTGAAGTTCGTTTATGAACTTCGTCATCTTATATGGCTCGCAACAGAAAAAAAATGCTTTATTTATAAATTTTTTCTCTTTTTACATTTTTTTTCGGGACCAAATTCAACTTCAGACAAAATTTATTTAAATATTTACATATTTACATTTTTTTTCGGGACCATCATCGTTTGAATAATATTCTTCTTTTGCTAGATTCTTTAATTGATTCTTTAATTCATTTATTTTGGAGTTTTTTTTGGCCAACTTTCCTATTAATAAATTGTTTTGATTAACTGCTTTTTTAATTCTTTTTTTCAAAATGGAATTTTGCAACCGAAGACATTTATTCTGGTTTTTTAAACATACATTTTCTTCTGTTACACTTGTAATTATATCTGATTGAACATTAACTTTTTCTTGCAATATTTTTACAATATTGAAAAGGTTTTCGATAAAGTTATACAGAATAAACCTTTCATTGAGACTGTTTTCTTGTTCAATAGTATCATTGCTAACATCAATATGAGAATCATTTTGTTCTTGATGCTTTTTTATTAAATTCACAAAGCTATGATTAAGCATTTTACGTAAACATGCATAATTATAATATTTTAAACAATGCTTATTAAAGGATTCATCAAATGCTTTAATATTTTCAATTGATTTTTTTAAATAAGAGTCAAAAATAAATTGAGTTAAACCGCAACAGTGGCATTTAATAGATTCAATTAGACAACTAATATATGATTTGAATGTATTATTCTGATTGTTCATAGTTTTTTCAATAATTTCATGATTCTGGCCATGAATTGAAAAATTTAATAAAGATGGTGTAAATTTGGCTCCTTTATTTATTAAATAACGAAAAATTTGAACAGATCCATAGAAAGCAGAATATTCAAGCAATGTTGGACAATTTTCTAATAAGAAAGAATTGGTTTCAAAAATTGATGTCATAATTCTTGATGAGATTTGAATTTTTTCTTTATTAATATATATAATAAACTCATCAATTAAGTCTCTTTGAATGATTTTACAGAGCAAAGTATCATTTTCTCCAATTTTTCTTTTTTCCAAAAAAATATCTTCTTCATAACAAATATTTTTTATAATGTTTTCTTCAATATCTAAATTATTTTTCAACATTGAGTTTATTTCAGGATAAAAATAAGGAATATAATTATTATTAAATAATTTGATTATCAAGAATCACAATTTTTTCATCGAACAAAAATAAAAGTAAACGCTTATTTGTCTTAAATATGTGAAATCGTTCGATATTTGACCAAAATTTCATAATTTGATCTCGAAAGAATAATATTATTTTTTGAATTTTTTCCCAAAAATTGAGATTTCGATGAAAATCATTTGAAATTGAAATAATAATACTTAAAATTTCTTTTAAATCATCTGGTTTTTCAGAAATTTTATAATCGTTGAAAATTTGAATCAAATTTTGATAATTTTCTTCCATATCATCCTGATTTTCGATGAAACATATAAGAGAAGATTCAATTAGCTGGCGACATTGTATATATTCATCTAAATTTGATGGGTCTGTAAGAAATGACTCCATTAATTTTTTTTAAATTTGACAAAAAAAATTTCATTATATGACAAACTTGAATGAGCCTTAAAAAAAAAATGGCTGGATAAAAAGACATTCCAGCATTAAATAAATATTTAAATAAATATTAAAATATTTAATATTTGTTTGTTTACTATAAAAAAGAACGAAATAATAAGATATAAGCAATTATATGGTTATAGTTTTTTCCCATCTTCTTCAGAAATATTGAATAAACTATAAATTAAATACTTGAATGAGTCTTAAAAAAAAAATGGCTGGATAAAAAGACATTCCAGCATTAAATAAATATTTAAATAAATATTAAAATATTTAATATTTATTTGTTTACTATAAAAAAGGAACGAAATAATAAGATATAAGCAATTATATGGTTATAGTTTTTTCCCATCTTCTTCAGAAATATTGAATAAACTATAAATTAAATACTTGAATGAGCCTTAAAAAAAAAAATGGCTGGATAAAAAGACATTCCAGCATTAAATAAATATTTAAATAAATATTAAAATATTTAATATTTATTTGTTTACTATAAAAAAGGAACGAAATAATAAGATAAATATATAATATATTATATTCTCAATTTTTTCTAATTCAATGAATAAAATAAAAAATAGAAATAGACTAAAACTTTTATTATTTATCTTTTTATATTGAATTATATAACCAATTAAATGGAAAATAACTAATCTTCGATTTTTTTTTTTTTTTAGATAAATAACGGATTTTGATCGTCTACCCACACATATCTTTTTACTTAGAATTTATATTTTTATTCATTTTTTTCTTAACTTTGTAACTTAGTAAAAAAATATATATCTTTTTTCATATAATGTTTTTACGTTTTTATTTATTATTTGTGCTACATTTATATAATTTCTGTTTTTCTTTATACGATTATCATTTTTTATGAAGATATTTTAATATGAACTTTTTCAATGAAAAAAATTTGAATGAAAAAAATTCTCTCAATAATTCACGGGTATAAATGAACATTTCTCTACTTGAACTTCATCAAAAAGTTTGATTTCGGTCCTTTAATTTGGTCTTGTTCTTGTCCATCTTTCTGATATTAGTATGTAATTAATAACATTTAAATTCTTTTCATTGAGGAACTTTATAAAATGCTTACAAGGAATACTTGTTTGTATCTGTTTCTTACAAGAGCATCCTAACATTATAACTATTTTTTTTCTTGATAGATATCTTCTAAAGTTGGATCATTCTCTATAACTTCTTCTTGAGTCTGTGATTAATCTATGAACTTAATTGATAAATCATCTTCATTAATTATTGAATTACAAATTGTACCTGCTATATTTTCTTCGATATTAAATTTTTCCATCAATGATATAAGTATTTGATCTTTAACATTTTTTGGCATTATTCTTCGTATGTATTGTTTGGATAAATTTGAAAGTCTTTCAACATTTTTCAGAGAGCTTCTTATTTCTTTTAATTTAAATGATCTTTGATTATGAAACAAATTTTTAAGTCTACTATTTGTGGATTCAGCAATTGAACTTGTATTGTAATCACAATTGAATGTTTGAAGCATACTTTTAGTAAAGTATTTTAAATCTTCTTTGATACTCTTTACCATAGATGATGCTAATTTAGATTTTCCTTCTTACTTCTTATAGCAATTTATAGCAACATCTTAGTCATGAGATTACCCCATTTTCTTAAAGTACTTAAAATGCTTAGCAATTTTATCTTCTGGTAAAGTTAGACCATTTAGAAAAGTAATATTACTTTGTTTAAGCATCTGACCTTGGTATGGAAATCATCATTTATTAATCATTTAATAGAACTATAAAGGCAAAATTTAACCTGAGTCATCTTCAGAGCATATTGTTTGTAACTTATCTTTTGAGGGTTATTCAGTGAGTAGTATTTCTTTGATACTCTTTACCATATTGTTTGTAACTTATCTTTAAAATTTCAAGTTCCTGTTGGTTAAAAGTTGCAATTGCTTTTCTCTGCATGTAACCATATTTGTCTCTATATAGGTCAAACCTGACAGCACCATCAAAGGAATATATGAACTCTTTCAACTCTTCTGTTTTAGCAATTTTTTTCATTTTTCATTTTCTTTTACTTTCTGCACAAAGGGAACGTATTTGATTTCTGCTAATATTGTTTTATTTATTTTAAATATTGTTATTTTTTATAAAATAGATTCAAAAAAAATATAAGTTATTTATAATAAAATATGAACAGGATTATTAATGGAGGTAATGTTGACAAAGCTTTTCCTTCTTCAATGCTTGCATTTTTTGAGTCGGTAAGCACCTCCATTAAATTTATATCGAAATCAGATTCATTTGGGAGTCTTCCATGCTCTTTTTGAAAAAGTTCAACTAATCCACTTTCACAATTTAACCAATAATTACGTAATAAAGAAACTACGCAATCTGAATATGTTTGAATGTATTGCATATTCAGATTGCGTAGTTTCCATTACATTTAAAGGCAAAATTCCACTTTTTCTGAAGCCGCTTTCAATATTGTGGAGACTAGAACTTTTTCTTAGTGCATTAATAAAACTTTTAATCATTGAATTTCTTAATTGGACAGCTGTTTGTTTTGAAATATCTATTCCTTGCTGAACGTATGAATCAAAGCGTTCCATAATCAATTCATCTTTGAAATTTGTTTTCAAAGAAGCTGCCTCCGCAATGTCAAAAGGCTGCAATAGATGCGACGTGTGCGGTGGCAGCAATACAATATCAATATCAAACAAGTATAATATCAAGCACTCTTTGAATGTGAAACGAGAAGGGTGTCCATCAACAAGAAGGAGAAATCTTTCGTTGTGTGTTGCTTTGGGAAGTGTAAACCAGCAACAAACAATAATAGATAAATGTGTTGTAGGTTTGCCATCCTGCCATGGTCCCCGTGAAATAAGTGACTCCAGAGTATTGCATGAGAGTTCTAAGAGTTTTTTTTATTAGGAAGTATAATGAGAGGATCAAATAAATACCCAGAAGCTGTGAAGGTAACGCAGTCAGTAAAATATGGGACCTTCAGAGCTTCTGGGATTAGTGGTAATCGGCAACTTCTCGCAAGAACTTTTAAACGCCGTTTGGCGGTTAACATGGTTTCATCCATGTTCAAGACGTGAGAAGGAGGCCGTTCGAACAAGGGCTTGTGTAACATGTGATAAAAATAAATAATAGCAACGTTACATGAATGACGCCGATCAAATTCTAATTGCTGTGGAGTGGATATTTTGAACGGACTGTTTATGATCAAATGGTAAATCCAAGTTTTTGAAGGTTGAACAGTTTCAGGTAATTTGGCAGCAAGATCTTTTATGTTCATATAATTTAATAAACTAAATGCTTTAATCATCCTCTTTTTTTTTAAATAGTACGCAAGAGAAGCTGCATACATCGAAGGTATGCAGTTTGTATAATAAGCTGCATTTCCTATTATTTGAAAAAATAAATCTCTATCGTATTTAGAAAGATTTGATGATCCTTGGGCTTTCATTCAATGAGACCAAAATTGAAGTGTGCACTTTTCATGCACTATTTAAGTTAGAAAATGGAGTAAAATGCAAAAGGTCTCAAGATTTTGGAAAAAAATTTAAGGAGTAAAATGATAGATGCGAATTAAAAAACATGATTTTTATTAATCTTAATTAAATAATTTTATTATTTTCAAAACCTGTTTTTTCCAAAGCCAATAATTGATTAAATAAGTTACAGATTCTTGAGTGTTTTGGTAAAAAAAAGAAAAAATGGTTTGCATATATCAATCGGTCAATGAAAATTTAGAAATCGTTTCTTTGTTCTAATCTTCATTTATATGAAGAACCAAATTTTAGAAAAAAAAATAGTAAAAAATTGCCATCATTGCAAAGATAAAAAAGGATTGTTCACTTTGAATCGCAGTTTCCTTATTTTTGCATCAATTTGTGCGATTTTGATACAAACTAAAGAGCCAAAAAATTTAATCATTGAAAAAAATTGAGAGAAAAAAATTTTTTTCTGATTCGAAAAAAAAAATATTATTAAGTCTAAAAACATCCAGTAAATTATATAGTCCCGTAAGATTGGCCAAGAACGTAAGATTGGGAATCGGAACACTTCACATTTAAAATTTAAAAAAAAAAAAATATTGAAAGGATTTTAATCGTTTTTTATATTTTTTTGTTGAATATCTCATTATATGATAGGTTTTAAGTAATAATATTTGAGATATATATAATATGTTTTGTATGCTGTTTAAAAATACCAAAATTTATAATTTAGAGAAAAATATGATATTATATCAGATTCTCATAAAATGTTAATAAACTAAAAATAATTGAGGATCATGATTATTTGAAGTTAATTATCCATAATTGAGCTCAAAAAGTACGTTTATTTATAAAATATAAACGTCAACTTCATACGTTTATATTAATTTTATTATTTGATGTCTCCAGTTCCTATACCTTCAATTCAAAAATGTATTGAAATGCTCGGTGAAAATGAAGGGAAAGCTCTTCACAGAGAACTTTTGGACTCGAAATTTCGTTTAGCCGCTTCTCTTTTGGACCAAATTAATTTTTTAAGACAAATATGTCCTGGCTTTACAGTAAGAGTTATAATAAAATTACTCGGTATCTCAAATGACAGGTATTATGCAGCTTTAAAAAATTGTGAAAAATTAAGCCAAGAACAAATAACTCCTCCTTCACAACGATTATTAACCGACGATGAAGAAAACGAAATAATTTCAAATATTTATATACAGCAAACCCAAAATGATTGCTTAACCGGGAAAGAAATTAGAGCCCTTGCTACAGAATTATATGAAAGAAGAACTGGTGTAAAAAAACAGTTTACAAGAGATTGGTTCATGGATTTCAAAAATCGCAAAAAAGAAACCATTGAAAAAGTATCGGCAAGTTCAATTGACGATGAAAGAGCCAATATTTCAATAGAGGATGTTAACCGTTACTTTGATCAAATAGGCCAAATGATGAAAGATCCGCCTCATCCATTTCTTTTAATAAACTACGACGAGATCGGCTTTGGGAAGAGATCTGAAAAAGGTAAACGAAAAAACGTTTACATAATCAAAAACGCTAAATTTAAACCATATTGGCGCGAACAGACAGACGCCCACCATGTGTCAGTTGTAGTTGGAATAAGTGCTGCATGTTGCTCTTTGACACCTCTTTTTTTATCAACTAGGAAAAAATTAGATGATGATTTATACGACGCACTTTTTCTTAGAAGCTGTAATTACTTTCAAACAAGAAAAGGTTATATGACCATTTTGTCAACGGTTGTTTGGGTTAGAAATTGTCTTGCACCTTACGTAGAATTTGTAAGATCAATTATAGGTCAAGAACAACGATGTTTAATCATTACAGATGGTCTGAAAGCACATTTTCATCAAATTGTTCTTGATGAGCTCGAGAAAATCGGAAACATATCTGTGATACCAATACCATCCCATTCGAGCCATTTGGCACAAATGCTTGATGTTTCGGTCTTCAATGTTTTTAAAGGGAATTATATGTCAACTCCCAGTAGTTCTTTATATAAATCGTTGTTTACGCGAAAATTGATGCACATTAAAAAGGCTTACCAAAGCACAGTTACTGAAGAGTTAATTAAGTCTGGCTGGGAAAAAGCAGGTTTCGAATTAGTTATAGACAATGGTGAAATAACATCTTACACATTTTCTGAGAAATTTAAAGACATGTTGAGAGCTGAAGCTCTTCATAAAGAGCCTCTTGAAGAATGATAAAAATTGTTTTATTTTAAAACATGTAATCGGAAATAACATTTCCTGTGATAATTAAATTAATATTTAATAAAGAAAAAATCATGATCCTCAATTATTTTTAGTTTATTAACATTTTATGAGAATCTGATATAATATCATATTTTTCTCTAAATTATAAATTTTGGTATTTTTAAACAGCATACAAAACATATTATATATATCTCAAATATTATTACTTAAAACCTATCATATAATGAGATATTCAACAAAAAAATATAAAAAACGATTAAAATCCTTTCAATATTTTTTTTTTTTTAAATTTTAAATGTGAAGTGTTCCGATTCCCAATCTTACGTTCTTGGCCAATCTTACGGGACTATATTATATATGATATGATATGATAATAAAATGCTGAAGATTTCAAACCTTTATTTTACATCTATTAAAAATTAAACTCTTCCCTTAATTTTGAATAATTCTTCTAAATAATTATTATAAACTTTTGCATTGTTTAATTGAATTTTGAAAATTTTTCAATTTTTTAAAAAACAGATTATAATGACAGATACGACAGGAAGTATAACAGCACCTCCACCAGAAAACTTTAAAATTTTACAATTAGTTCAAGCTAAAGATGACGGTTCACCAATAGATATAGCTCAAATTCAAGAAATATGTTCAAATGGCTTGGATTGTTGTCCGCCAGAAGATCGTGCTGTGGCATGGCTAGTTTTAACACGCGTTTATCCTCTTCAGCCTGAAGAATGGAGTAATATGCGTGAACAAAGAAAGTCGCTCTATCTTCAATATATTGATCTTTTTGGTTTGAAAGATTATGAAAATCGTATTTATCAAAACACAACAGAAGAAACAAAGTTTGATTTATCAAATGATTCATTAATGGAACTTATACATGGTGATGTTATTAGAACATCTCATCACATTCAATTTTTACCATTTCCTGATCCAGATGCACCAGAGCCAGAATCACCTGAAGATTGTTTAATGCCATATCATAATCAAATACGCCGATTAGAACGAATTTTATATATTTTTGCAAGTTTAAATCCGACGATTTCATATTTACAAGGTTTCAATGAACTTGTAACTGTTATATATTATTGTTATTCAAGCGCATTGGAATATTTCTATAACGATTTTATGTTAATGGAATCTTTTGTTTTCTACACATTTCAACAGTTGTTAGCATCGACAAAATTAAATGAATTATTTACTACACATGATAGCAGTTTTATGATACACAATCGAATGAATGAATTCATGACCATATTAGCTCGCCACTTACCTAATTCTTACCAAATAATTACAACTCTTGACATACATCCTCTTTACTTTTGCTTCCGATGGCTAAACTTACTTTTTGCTCAAGATTATATGATGCCTAATTTACTTTTAATATGGGATGCCTTAATGTCTCATTTTCATGAACTTGTTGATTATGCTAGTTATGTTGCTGTAGCACATGTGAAGATGATTGAGGATCAACTGGATATCGACGATTATAACAAAACTATTACGTCGCTCCAGAAAATTCAGATTGAAGATGTCAAAAGTTTGCTTCGATATACAAATCAATATTGGAATGCTGACCATAATGAACAATCAACATCATCAAGGCCATTGATGAACGTTCTTCATGCATTAAAAGAGAAAATTACCATTCATCCTAAGAAATAATGACCATAGCCATTTTATATTATTTATGTTTTAATTTAAAAACCAAATCTAATCATTTTTTTTTGATAATCTTTTTATTTCAAACTCAAACGCATATAATATTATATAAAATCAAACTCAAAAATCCATTTATCAAATACTGACTTTGTGAAAATTAGTCTTTGAATTAAAAATCAACAAATGACTTCAATTCATACTGTCAATAAAAGAATTTTGGTAATTATTTTATAATGATATGATTGTATATATTTGAATCATTGAAATCTCTTGTGGTGTAGTGGTTATCATATGGGACTTTGAATCCCGGGATGGAGGTTCGATTCCTCCCAAGAGAAAATATTTTTTTTTAATATTATGTATTTCATTTTTTTCGAAAAAAAAAATTCATAAATATATATTTTTTATCTATTCAACCATATTAACACCAATTAGCCGACCTAATATTTAATACTCATATTAAATCTTATTTAATATGATAAGACGATATTATGTTTAAGTGTAACATTAGTCAAGTAGACGTTGGGCAAACAACATATATTTATTCATTTCTATCTTAAGATTTCAAGATCTTGTTAATATATTTAAAGTCTAAATTTTGGTAATACTATCAGAAAAGTTTAATTCACATGAAGTGATTTTTTCAATTTTTCTGAACAAAATAAAAATAAATAAAAAAAATCCAATTCAAATCGTTGTATTGATATTCTTTTGACCGATAAAAAATTTACGATTAAGCATAATTCTTTTTGAAACATATCACGCAATTGATTAATAAAATGAACAATATATGATGTCTTTTATTTGATCAAAATTTTCAATGCTCATTCAAAAGTTAAACAATCAAATGATTTCAATTAATTATTACTCATAATTTTATGAATTGTAGTTTCAGCTTCCCTAATCAATTCATAACATTTGTTAATCCTCATTTAGTGCTTGATAAAGACTTTGTTATCCGATATGATGAACAATCTTTAAAAGATCCTTATTTTAATTCAGATAAAAGCAATATAATTAATATAAATCAAAGAGAACAAATTACATTAACAAATTCTATTGATAAACCAATAAATTTGGTTGATGAAGAAATCAAATTTGATAATAATAATAATCTAATGATTGCCCCGAATCATCAAGTCAAAGAAGAAAATTTACCCCAGAAGAAGATGAAAAATTAAAGAGAATAATTGCAATTAGGGGAACAAAAAAATGGGATGATATTGCTTTATTGATGCCTGGAAGAACAGGGAGGCAATGCAGAGACCGTTTTCGAAATTATCTTGATCCAAATTTAACTAATGGACCTTGGACTGATGAAGAAGATAAAATTCTTATACAAAAAGTCAATGAATATGGTCAACATTGGAATAAAATTTCTGTTTTTTTCAAAGGCAGAAGTAATAATAATATAAAAAATAGGTTTAATACATACATTAGTAAAAGCAAACATAAATATGGTAATAATGATATTAAAATACAAAATAACAAAATTGATAATGAAATTTATTTTATTAGCAATGATAATACAATAAACGATTCTCACCTCGGGACCAACAAAAAAATAAAGCAGGTATTCCCACAAATCAATTATCCAGAGGTATTCACCTTAAGTGACTTAACGGTCATTTTTCTTCTTTAAAATGCATTTTTAATTTTTTGAGCTAAATACAGATTATTTTTATTTCTTTTTATCATCAAAATAATCTATAAAATGTTTAAATGACGATTTGAATATTAAATTGAAGAAAAAAATCATATTTTAGTTAACAATATAATTATATCATTTTATTTATAACATCGAATATATTTTGGATATCTTCATTATTCCAAAGTATTGTCTCAATAAATGAAAATTTCTAATTATTTCCTAATTCAGAAACTGCAAAATCTGCATTCTTCATACTTTCAAACCCAAAAAGCATTTTTAAAGAAAAACAGATGATAACTTCAAAAATTGTCTTTATATGATTCTACATCTTTAATATAATGATTATATTGGCCATGAAAATTTATTCCTAGAAGCATTAGTGATTTTATGCGGCCAATTTTTTGGAAAATATGTTTCATTTATTAGACTCAAAATAAAAAATAAACGTTTTTTAACGTACATATAATTACAAAAATATTCAAAATTTTTAATAAAATTAAAGTTGCATTTTGGAACATTTTTCTTTCAATTTTTTTCTACGATATTTTACGGTTTTGAATGGCTCATAAACATTGAAAAAAATATTTTTTTTTATAAAATCGAATTTTCTCAAAAACTAGCGCATAAATAATTTTGCAATTTTTAATGTATCATTTATTAAATAAATGCGCTTTAATTTTTATATTTTTTTAAAAAAATACAGTCAAAATCCTCAAAGTGAATACCTCTAATTATCCTAATAGTGACTCTGTTTTACGTTTAAAAAATACTAGATTTAATTTTCTAAAATTAATTTTGCAGTAAAGATTCCAAACATTTATGGCTCATTAATTAATTATTAAAAAGTGTAGTGGCGATTTTTTATAAAAAAATCTTTATTTTGATATATTTTGTGGTATGTATCGAATAAAAAAATATTATAGGATTAAAGCTAATATTATTCCACCGAATAAACTATAAATGTATATTTAAATTATTAGAAATTTGAATACTTTATTTTATTATCAGTGAATTTTTAAAAATGAAAATTTATTTTTATTATACCAGTACCTGTTAGTATCAACTAATTTAATACAATTAAATTCATTTTATTTAGATGTTTAATCACCTTGTTTCATTTAAATCACTTTTGTTAAATATAAATAATATAATATTTTTATAATCTCATTGATTTGCAATATTTACTAGATTATTTCTATATAAGCAATCTCATGATAATAGAAAAGTAGATTTTGAATTAATATTTATTTATTTATTTATTTAATTTTGTGCAATCGGTTTCGAAAATATGTTATTTTTTTGAGAAAATAACTTTGATTTTTCTTATTGGGGATTCTAACTTTTTCAATTTTTGATATCATGAATTCTCACAAGTTAGTAATTTTCCCAATCTGTTTAATCATGTTTCAAAACAATTCCTTACCTAATTTCAACAAATAATTTCAATGATATTCTATAACTCTTTTTATTGTATTTCAAAGAATTATTTATGGAATATCAACAAATATTTCATCAAATTTTCTTAGTAATTTTATAAAATTTCAATATATATATTTCATTACATTTCAACTAATATTTTATTGGATTTCAACAAATCTTTTATGACATTTCAGCAAATATTTCATTGGATTTCAACAAATATTTTATCCAATTTCAACAAATATTTTATGAAATTTCAACGAATATTTTATGATATTTCAACAAATATTTTATAGAATTTCAACAAATATTTTATTACATTTCAGCAAATATTTTATAGAATTTCAATAAATATTGTATGTAATTTCAAACAAATATTTTATTACATTTCAAACAAGTTTTCATCTAGTTTGTCCATCAATTTATCTTGTTCCCATTGAATGTTTTCATGTCATTTCATACAATCGTTCATAAAATTTGAGTAAATTTTTTATGAAATAGCAAATTTTTTATTTGATGGCATTTATTTCAATATCTTTATGATATTTTTCATACAATATTTCACAACATTCAACCAAATCTTTTATCCAATTTATTTTCCTATTTGGATAAAGTTTCAACAAATAATTTTATTTTATTTCAACAAATATTTTATGTAATTTCAACAAATTTTTTTTTTTTATGAAATTTCAACATATATTTTATTCAATTTCAGCAAATATTTTAATCAAATTGCAACAAGTTTTTTTAATGAAATTTCATCTAATATTTTATGAAATTTCAACAAATATTTTATCCAATTTCAGCAAATATTTTTATAACATTTCAAACTAATATTTTACGACATTTCAGCAAATATTTTATAAAATTTCAGCAAATATTTTATTCAATTTTAACAAATATTTTATCCAATTTCAACAAATATTTTATCACATTTCAACAAATGTTTTATAGAATTTCAACAAATATTTTAATGTAATTTCAACAAATATTTTAATGTAATTTCAATAAATATTTTATTCAATTTCAACAAATATTTTATTCAATTTCAACAGATATTTTATGACATTTCAACAAATATTTTATCAAATTTAAATAAATATTTTATGATATTTCAACAAATATTTTATGGAATTTCAACAAATAATTTATGGAATTTCAACATTTGCTTAATGAAATTTCTTGTGCATATTTTTTTTTACGTTTGATTGAAAATTGTTTATCATTCCAAGCCAATTTTGAATATCATTTGAATTAAAAATTTGATGAAATTCGAAATGTAAGATTATGGAATTCCAAAATCTTTTTGATAAAATTCAACATACATTTTGAATAGAATTCAAATATCTTTCTCATTACATTTCATCTCTAATTCAATAAAATTTAACTTAAATCATTTGATCTTGTTTATACCATTTCAATAAATATTTTATAACATTTCAATAAATGTTTTATCACATTCCAACACTTTTTTTTTTTGTGAAATTTCAAAATCATTTGATGAATCCAGTTTGAAATTTTTATTTTTAAGACAATTTGAAAATAAATTTATTTAATTTAATTTCAATCAAATATTTTATATAATTCCATAAATTTATTTTTTTATAAAGTTTCACCTGATGCAGCAGAAGTAACTGAAAATGTTAAGAATTTGTTAAATAAGCAGGAAAAAACCATAAAAGACTTGGAAACTAAAAATAATGAACAGGGAAAAGCTCTCAATGACCTGAAAACTAAAAATAATGAACAGGAGAAAACTATCAATGATCTTAAAACTAAAAATAATGAACAAGAAAAAGCTATCAATGATCTGAAAACTAAAAATAATGAACAGGAAAAAACTATCAATGATCTGAAAACCAAAAATGACCAACAGGAGAAAACTATCAATGATCTTAAAACTAAAAATAATGAACAAGAAAAAGCTATCAATGATCTGAAAACTAAAAATGACGAACAGGAAAAAGCTATCAATGACTTGAAAACTAAAAATGACCAACAGGAAAAAACTATCAATGATTTGAAAACTAAAAATGAAGAACAGGGTAAAACTTTAAATGAATATAAAGGTACCATTGATAACCTTCAACTACAAGTAACAGAATTGTCCAACCAGAATGCTAACATTATGAGCAACATGACCTCAATAATTCAACAGCAATTGATACAAATGTTACAAAATGGAACCATTCCAACATCAGCAAATGGGACAGCACAAGAAAAAGAGAAAGAATGAAAAAATTACTAAAATGACTTCATTTTTTTTTTTTTTCCAACCGTAATATAATCAATAAATCAATTTAATTTTTAAGTATTTTTTTTTTTTTTTGATATTATTTAATACCTAAAATTCTCCATTTTTCATTATTCTAAAAGTTTCTCCATTATCTTCCAAAATCAAAATCTTTAATGCAATGCAAAAAAAAAAAAAAAAAAAAAAAAAATTATCTGAAATTCAACGACGTTTTTTAAAATAAAAAGTGTCTCTATCATTTGGGAACTTTGGAATACATGATGATCAATTGCGAGTCAATATACTTGACAAAAATTGAAAGTATGATAAAAGTCAGATTTTTGAATGGTTTATTTTACAAATTTTTGTGAGAAAAAAGCGGTTAGAAAAAATCTAATTGAGAGGAAAAAACGAATTTAAAAAAAATTGAAAGTAAATAAACAGTTATAATAAAAAATATTTAATAATGATAATAATAATATGTGAATATGGTGTAAAAATAAATTAGTTATTTTTTCAATAGTTTTGAATTCTGGATAAAAAAAAATTTCAAGATTCCATAATTATGGATAAATTAATACAGTAGTGTTTTTAATATGGTAACGGTATTTAAAGTGGTAACGCTTTTTTTTTAGAAAAAAAAATTTAAAAATACAAAATTTAATTGTTTTCAACATAAAACAGAGTTTATTTAAATTAAATTATATAATAATATTTGCCATCATTTATATGATATTAATCACAAGGTTGTGTATCTATCTGTTTCAAATCACCAAAGTTTTTCGTCAATCAATGAAAAAAAATTAAAGAATGATTATAGACATGTACATCAAAGTAATATTTTATTTAAGAATATAAACATATTATATATTATGAGAATATTAATAATTATTAGTTAAATTTGTAAAAATAAAATTATTGACTATAAAAACGAGTATATATTTGATTTTTTGACGACCGTTTACTTTTCATGATAAAGAATTGATTCATTTATCTTTAAAATGTTGTTATTTATAAATAATATTTATAAAAACATATTTGCATTTAAAGATGTATTTAACTTATTAGAAGTCAGAGTTGATTTTCATTCTGAGACTTATTGAGAGAACTTTTTCATCATCATTCAATTTTGGGCTATCTTTATCCCGACAACATAACAGATTACTGAAATTACAAATTAAAAATTAGTTAAAAACTATTAAAACATATTTATATATTGATATAATGCTATTAGATAATATGTTTTGCACAAGATAATGATTTATCTTCATTAATTGATTAACGTCCTAAAATTATAAACGAACAGCAAAACAAATATTCAAATTTTGTTTTTTTAGACAATTTTTATCTCATGTGTTTCAGCATTTTATATAAATATTTATTTCATTAATAAATTTCATTGATACTTTTTCAAATTCGATTTTTAAGGAAAAAATAATCATATTATAATCATTAGATAATTCATCGATTTTTATTATTAAAATCATTGAATTGATATAATATCGAACTAAAATTCGATATTACATCCTTTTGATTCTTTTTGGTGAGAAAGAGAATAATTACGAAACTTTTTTGTTTACAACATTGTATTTTTCAGTTTTTGAGATCATTATAAGAATAGGAAACTTCTAGTATAGATTATTACTTTTATGTTATTATTTTAATAATACAGCGCAATAAACTATATGTTTATATAATAAAGATAAATTGATCAATCTTCTAATTTAGGTTAGAATTCAATTTAATTTGAGCCATTCAAAGCATATTCATTTTACCTATAAAAAACATTATGCTTGAGTTAAAAGTAAATAGTATAGTATAATAATATTAATCTTCTAATATACAATCAAATATAAAAAGGATTTAAGGAAATAATCAAAAGCATTAATAAGAATTTTTTATTTTGTATAAAAACTTATGAAAATGGTTACATTTTTTAAAATAATTTTTATTTTTCAAAAGAAAGTATTTATCATTTATAATTAAATGATGAATAAATTATGGATGATGAATAGATACTAAACAAATTATATAAGAAAATATCAAATAATTTAAAAAGGTAATGAAGTAATTTGATTTTGTCTTTTTTCATTGATTGACGAAAAACTTTGGTGATTTGAAACAGATAGATACACAACCTTGTGATTAATATCATATAAATGATGGCAAATATTATTATATAATTTAATTTAAATAAACTCTGTTTTATGTTGAAAACAATTAAATTTTGTATTTTTAAATTTTTTTTTCTAAAAAAAAAGCGTTACCACTTTAAATACCGTTACCATATTAAAAACACTACTGTAATAATACAAGTCATTTGAAATGAGATAAAGTCGAAGTGGTTAAGGAAAAGGATTTTTCAACAGTTGTGCTCCCATGCATCGGTTCAAATCTCATCGTTGTCTTTTTTTTTTTTTTTTATAAATTCTACATGCTTAAAAAAAAGACATTATTTTCAAATATAATTACATTTATTTATAACTTTTTGTTTAATTAATATTTGATGACAGTTTTTTGTCCTATTTTAATTCTTTTGCATTAATATTATTAATAAAATTGACTGTTTGGCTTGGTTTCACTGTTTCAAGAAAATGAATAATAAATTGGTCTGATTTTTTTTCATGTTAACTTCAGACAATAAAGAAAATCTAGAGTGAAATTATACACAAATCCATTTGATTACATACATTTTGGTTTTTTCTATTCATCAATGATTGAAGATAAAAAGAAGTCATTGGATCAAATTATGATTCTTGATGATTTCCTATAATTTCAACTGATCTACAATATTTTGCACCTATTTGAAACATAATACAACCTTTTTCTACAATTTCAGCGGCTATGTTGCTTTTTTAAAACTTATTTTTTTTTTTTTTGCCAAAACATGATATATTAATTATCAATATTTTCTCAATTTAACAGTTCATCGTTAAAGTCGTTTGCGAAAGGATCATCTTCATTCATCAATGACTGAAGTCCATTTTCAACTGTGACCGATTGTCCTGTTTCTTTAATAACATCAGGTTCATCTTTGACTATAGTTGGCCTTTTAATAAGGAAGAATACAACTGCTGCAAACGCTGCAGCGCCAGCCACAGAGCCAACTACAGCGCCAATGATGATAAATTTATCAGTATTATCTGAATCGGAACTCTTAATTATAGGAACATAAATGATTTCTGATCTAGAAAAGAAAAATGACTCGCTGAATTGATATGATGAAGTAAAAATGTTTGACTTTGTGAAGTGATATGAAGGTGTGAAATGATCAGACCTACTGAAATCATCACTTTGGCTGAAACAATCAGAACCAGTAAAAATGCTTGATTGACTAAATTCATCACTTTTAGTAAACTCACTTGAACATGTAAAACCAGATGATTGGCTAAATTGATTTGAATCACTAAAAGCATTTGATTCTGTGAAATACAATGAATTTGAAAAGATCTTAGATGATGAGAACTTTTTTGAAGGACTGAAAGTTTTTGATTTTGTGAAACGATGCGTTTGGTCAAAACGATCTGAATCAGTAAATGTGTTTGAACTTGTAAATGCTGAAGAAGGAGGAAAACTGTTTGATTTAGAAAATTTTTCACTTTGACTAAATTTTCCAGTTTCAGTGAATTCATCTGTTTTTGAAAAAGGTTGAGAATTTGTGAAAACTTTTGATTCTGAAAAATCAGAAGAATGCGAAAAAACACTTGATTTTGTGAAGTCATTAGAATCACTGAATGGCGATGAAGCAGTGAAAAAAGATGAAATTATCATTGGTCCTGGAGGAATTTCACCTTCACAATGACCCAATTTTAACTGTCTCAAAGGGAAAGATTTTTGTGTCTTATCATTGAAATCACAGTTAACGATTGAGACATAATTAGGATCCCATTTATTTTGATCATTGAAATCCATAAAAGAATCTTCGATAATAATTTTAGTGTGACCATATTTTATATCTCTTTCAGCCACTTTTCCATTATCTCTGAACACATTATTGAAAAAATAAAAGTTTTTCACCAATAACGGCTTTTCTCTAACAAAAATCAGTGAAGGCATATTTCTTAAATCATCGTTATCTTGACTGATTGTATTATTATTCACATTACAAGAAGTAATCACAATTTGATTGATAATGACTGATGTGAATGAAGTGACATATTTGCATCTCATTTGAGTCAATGTTTGAAATTGGAAGAATCCTTTCTTGGCAGAACGATATTCAATTGTGCCACAAAACCTTGAATGTCCTCCTGATGAATTAACAAATTGTGAAGTGATTGAGTTCTCTGCTTTTATATCAAATTGTGCACCATATGCTTTTTTATCTCTTGGACAGTTCACTGTTGAAGCATAAAATAAAGCAACATCATTGGCTGCCATTATAAGTGCCGAGCCAAAGCCTTGGTTGTCATCCGTTTGGTAGTTGTCTTGAAAACACGTATATTGAATATCTAATCTCTTGGCATCTTCAAGTCCTGGCTCATTGAATTTTTCATCATAACTCATTCTTTTCCCAATGGCTCCGCCTGCACCATGCCTTTTCGAATAGCATGAGTCAAAGACACAATGATGCAATATTACTTCAAGATTGGCTTCAACTAACAATCCACCTCCGAAATCGCTTGTTGATCCACAGTTCTTAAAAGTACATTCAGAAATCTGAATTGGACCACATAAATCATTAACGAAAATTGGATGCTTGCCATTCCAATTATTTGGAAAATCTTCTTGGCTTACTGTTTGACCTTTAATTGCTGTATTTTTTTGAAAATTGTATGTTTTACTGAAACAGCACTTTGATCCATCTGCTAAGCAAACTCCTTCATATGTATCGCCATCTGTAAAAACAAGAGGTGTGCTAAAGGTTTGAATGAATGCATTGTTTTTTACTATTGAGGATTGAAAGTCAGTATTGGAATAGAGAACATTTGAATAAAATCGTATAAATTTGGAATTGCATAAATATGTTGTTTTAAAATATGAATTACTATTAATTGTGTATAAAGGAGACATTGAATAAAGAGAAATGATATTCAATGAAAGCAATGTAATATTTTTAATCATACCTAGAATAAAATAAAAACTAGCTCATTTTATTCTTAGCTTTTTATTGAACCACATTTGAATGTTTATAAAAAAAATTGAATGCTTTTTGAACCCTCTCTAACAAATATTATAAACAATTGAAATAAAAATTATTGAAAATATTCAATTAAACTAGAAATTCAATCAAATAATTGAAATGATTATTCTAACAAATAGGTTGACGATAAACCAGTTAATATAATGTAAAACATCATATTTTGCATTTGGAACATTACTTTATTGATAAAGCTTGATGAAGAAAATCAGGTTCGGCAGATAATAATCTATTAAGAAAAATTGAATGCTTATCTGTGTATAAAAACCATTCAAAAAATTCGTTTGAAATTTGATAGTAATTGACTTAACAAAATTGAGGAAATCTAAGATGAAGTTAATAAACCAATTTAAAATCTAGGCTTTTGTATCCAGTGAACTGAGTGTCCATTTTCGACTTTTTGTAAAAAGCTGTCACTTTTTGTGGACATAAAACTGCTTTTTTATTTAGTATTTTATTCAAAGATTTGTGTTGAAGTATCCAAAAAAATTTTTATTGGATACTTTATTTTTACTTTAATAAACTCATTAATATCAGAAAAAAAGCAATAATAAATGTCTTAAAAACCTACTATTCTGAATTTTTAAAAAACCTCTCAAATATAAATTATAAACTTTTCAAATTCACTAAGAATGATTTTGACCAAGAAGATCAACATTTGAAATAAAAAATAAAATTCAATGTAAATTTGGAGCGATATAATTGGTCAAACGAAATATGCATTCAAAATAATCAATGAAAATTGAAAGGTGTATCCAAGATTGAATTAAAGTGTCCATTTTGGCTATTTTGGATACTCAAATTCTCTCAAAAAATAACGAACAAAAATGAGTATCCATTGGATACTTTTTGAATACAAACTCGTTTGGACACAAAAGCCTAGTTTAAAATTGTGTTTATGCCAATTGATATTTATTATTGAAAGAAAAAAATCACTTTGAAAGATTCATCATTATTTTTCATTAAGCCGAATTTTATTTCTTTTTTAAATAGACAATTGTCAAACTGCTTTTTATATACGATCATTGAATTTTAAAATTCATGAAAAATCAAAAGTTCTTTATATTTCCTCATATTTGATCAAATAATAAATTCATTGAAAGAATAAAAACGATTCAAAGAATAAAAAACAAAAATCATTATTAAATCAATAACAATTCAAAATGCTATCATTGAAGGAATCATTTTGGCTTTTTTCATGAAATTTGTTATTTTGAGAATCAAAATCAAAAGCTTTACTTTTTTGCTTTAGATACTCTACCATCAGTATAAAGATCTGAAATCAAGATTATCTATTATTATAGCATTGCAAGATAGATTGTACCTCAGCCTTTTGAGAGAACTAATAGAAAATGATGAATAATATTTACTGAGACCTTACATGCAAAAAAAAAAATCTTCTTTCGATGCAAGTCTCGGTAAAAATTATGTAGAAATATAAAAAGATGAATTATTTTTTTTTTTTTTTACTTAAATTGTTCAAATTTTCTTCCTATATTAAATTTCAATTAGTCCTCTCAAAAAGTTGAGACACAATCTCTCTTTCAAAAATTATAGAGGTATTCACCTTAAGTGACTTAACGGTCATTTTTCTTCTTTAAAATGTATTTTTAATTTTTTGAGCTAAATACAGATTATTTTTATTTCTTTTTATCATCAAAATAATCTATAAAATGTTTAAATGACGATTTGAATATTAAATTGAAGAAAAAATCATATTTTAGTTAACAATATAATTATATCATTTTATTTATAACATCGAATATATTTTGGATATCTTCATTATTCCAAAGTATTGTCACAATAAATGAAAATTTCTAATTATTTCCTAATTCAGAAACTGCAAAATCTGCATTCTTCATACTTTCAAACCCAAAAAGCATTTTTAAAGAAAAACAGATGATAACTTCAAAAATTGTCTTTATATGATTCTACATCTTTAATATAATGATTATATTGGCCATGAGAATTTATTCCTAGAAGCATTAGTGATTTTATGCGGCCAATTTTTTGGAAAATATGTTTCATTTATTAGACTCAAAATAAAAAATAAACGTTTTTTAACGTACATATAATTACAAAAATATTCAAAATTTTTAATAAAATTAAAGTTGCATTTTGGAACATTTTTCTTTCAATTTTTTTCTACGATATTTTACGGTTTTGAATGGCTCATAAACATTGAAAAAAATAATTTTTTTTATAAAATCGAATTTTCTCAAAAACTAGCGCATAAATAATTTTGCAATTTTTAATGTATCATTTATTAAATAAATGCGTTTTAATTTTTATATTTTTTTTAAAAAATACAGTCAAAATCCTCAAAGTGAATACCTCTAAAATTATGGTATCAATTACCAATATCTCGAGATTTCAAACAAATTTATCTTTTTTTGTATTTAGTATTTCTGGCTTAAATTGATTTCCATCATCGGTCAAGGGAAGTGTAATTTTTCCCCAGAAAATTGAATGGAAAAAACTGGGGAAAAATGGTAAAAAACTGGGGAAAAATGGTAATTTTTTTGAATTGAAAATGATCGTTTTTTTAAAAATATTTTTTATAAAATTACAGCATAAACAACATTTAGAGTTTCAAAATTAAAATAAAATATTAAGAAAAAGAACAATACATAAAATGCATATGTCTATTACCTCAAAAAAAGAATTTTAAAAATATCAACATTACAATTAAAAGGAAAAATTTCTAATTCGAAATGACTGACAAAAATTGTATTACATATAAATGAATATAATAATTATATAAATGTTATCCCAGAGAAAATTTAAAAATACATAAGAGAAAATGAAAAAAGCAATATTATTCATTTTATTTTAGGTAAAATCAGAACCAAATTAGAGAAGAATATGAAGTACTTTTGAAAAATCTATTATATAATTAAAAATAAATAGAGCGGTTGTCCATTTGTAAAGTATTGAAAAATATTAAAAAACGCTGATTGGCTTATAATATTTTATATTTGGGGCTGAAATATATGGATTGCTCAGATATATTCCGTTGATTATGAGAAAAAAAATTCAATATAAAAATAAATGTGTTTTAAAAATTTTATATTTCTCACAAAATTATAGATACGATTTTCTCTTCATTATTTCATTCCTTTTTATAAATTACTTTATTTTTCATATTTTTTCTTTTATGAGTCTATTTGAAGATTGAATTTTTGTATTATTATTTTTGGTCAATTCAAATTTCCAAATAAATTTCAATAAAATTTTTCAATTTATTCATTTTTTAAAATATTTTTATAATGATACGAAAAGGAGATATTGATTTCATAATTATATAAAAAGAAATAATTTATACTACTATTATTGTAATTTTGGATGATGGATAAATTGATGGAATCATAAAAGAAAATATTTTTTTTTAGATAAAAGACTAATTTCCCAGATGCCAGCTATAAATATTTATTTTCTAATCTTTTGTTAAACTCTCCTGATTCACATGCAATTTCTGAATCAAGTTTTCCTATCAATATTATCAAATGATCAAAATCGATTATTTTATATAAATAATTATTTCGATCTTTTAATCACAATTACAACCTTTTCATGTCTTTCAAGGTGCAAGTCTTCTCAATTTTTCTGATATATCCATTCAAATATTTCATTCAATTGTTCTTCCAATTGGAATACCTGTTGGCGAAAAAATAATTTGTAAATTGACTTTATTTAAAAATTTGATAAAGACACTTTTTGAGCGTAGCTCAAAAAGCGGCTATCTTGTTACATTTTGAAAAAAAGTGTTTATATTACATAAATCCTTTATATTCTTAGGTTTTGAATTTATAAATCATAGTATAATCGTTTTATTTATATATATATTAAAATACAGGCAAAAACATGATATTTTATATTACAATGAGATTTTTATTTCAAACAAACTTCATCATTTTTCTGATATGAATTGACATGTGATTTTTTCTTTTTTGTTATAATTATTTTTCAAAAGTACTTCATATTCTTCTCTAATTTGGTTCTGATTTTACCTAAAATAAAATGAAAAATATTGCTTTTTTCATTTTCTCTTATGTATTTTTAAATTTTCTCTGGGATAACATTTATATAATTATTATATTCATTTATATGTAATACAATTTTTGTTAGTCATTTCGAATTAGAAATTTTTCCTTTTAATTGTAATGTTGATATTTTTAAAATTCTTTTTTTGAGGTAATAGAAAATATGTTTCATTTATTACACTCCATAAGTGTATCTTGAATATGCAACCATTCTTCCCAGGAAAAAAAGGTAGCATAGCAATTATTTATTCACATTATGATTAAATTTATGATATTATTTAAATAATCAATCAATTGAGATAGAATATTAGGAAAATTTGAGAAATCATCTTATCTTGAATTTCAATAAAAATATGCATTAAAAAGTGTATTAGTATAGAATATATCATTTTAGACAATAAAAATCTTTTTAATTCAATTATTAAAAAAGTTGGAGCTAATATATTAGTGAAAAAATAGTGATTGAGCAAAATTCTCATTTATATTTATTTATATTGTATTTTTAGATAATAATCTTTAAAATTACCCTGCATTCATCTTCCTGAAATAAGATCGGATTATTCATAATATAATAAAAAATTTGTAAATTTCAGGTTTATAAAGGTTCAAAATTGGTTTATAATGCTACTAGATAATTTTAACTTTATTTGAACAGTTAAATTTTTGAAACGATAATTTTTGCATTTGATAAGATATTTGATTAAAAAAAAAAATTCAAAAAAAACTTTATTTGTACCCTTAATAATGATTAACCATGCTAGAAAAGATTTGATACTGCATTAAAAAGGCCGAATGGTGACTGATTTAAAAGTTGGGGAAAAATGGTCAAAATTTACATTTTTTTTATAAAATTTTAGGCAAAAAAACATTTTTCCCCAGGTTGAAATGTGATATAAAAAAAGTTGGGGAAAAATGGTAATTTCCCATCGGTCAATATTTCAATTATCCATATATATTAAAGATTTCCCTCAAAAAATTTTAAAAAACGATATTAGAGCCATTTTGGCTTATCACACATTAAACAATTTATTTATATATATTTCCAAAAGATTAAAAAGTTTGTTTATTTATAAAAATCAGATTTTAATAACAGGATAAATCTATTTTTATTAAAATTTTGTTAGAACTTTTTATATGAGGTTTCCGAATAATTGATAAGAAGCATTGAAAATTTACGATCAAAAATGAGAATAAATAACACATCACCTTTTTTTTGCTGTTTTCATTTTGATTAGTGGAAACTGCTCGAACGCGTAAGTCCTTATCGCAATATAAACCAAAATCTTGCACGAATGATATTAATCTAAAAAAATTTACTCAAGATTCTAAGATTTCCTAAATTACGATTTTTATTTTTTTAATTACTTACAATTATCTACTCTTTCATCAAAAATTTGATTTTATATTACAATATTAATATGTATAGACCTTCAGCATATTTCAGACTTCCTCTCCTAATAATTATTTTTTATAACATTGACATGCATGTAGGTTTTTAACATTTATTACGACCTTAAAACTTCCTCTCATAATAAATATTCATTACCATCTCTTCCCAGTCTCCAAAGGGAGCCTGGTGTATGACAATTACTTTATCTAATTTCGACGGCGCCAAAATCCAAGCAAACCGAGCTGAGCGTAGCGAACATGTATTTCTTGAGCCACTACGAGCGAAGCGAAGTAGTGGCTATTAAAAGGTTTAATTTTTTTTTATTCATAATCTTATCTATTAAAATAAAATTACCCATTAATTTATAATAATTATTCTAAATTATTCTATATTTTTTAATTAGCTATTTTATGAGAGATAAGATTGAAACAGATAAATAAGATTAGATGATATTGAATGTAAATGACGAAATTTGATGAGATTAGATGAGAATGATGAGATTAATTGAATTTGGATGTAACAGATGAAAAAAATGAGAATAAAGTAAAATGATGAGAACAGATTTGTTACTTTATTCTAATTTTTAGACCACTGCAAGCCAAATAAATTTCTTTTATTTGAAATATAATTGATATTAATATATTTTTGCTCCAACAATAAATCTATATTTTTAATATCTGTTTGGTCTTTCTGTTTAATATTGAGATATATATATTTTAAAATTTATGCAAATTTTTTTTCTGAAAAAGTTGATAATTTCATTCAAAAAATATCTGTTTTATTAAAATGATTTATAATTCGATAATTATGAATACGATTATTATGAAATTATAATAAAGTAATTATATCATGTTAATGAATAAGTGTACAAAATATTATAAGAAAATTGGCGCTAGGTTTTTAGAAAAATAACATTTCAAATTGATAGAGTTTTATTGGTTGAGGACAAATTATTCTGATTAACGATTAATAATTGAATATAATTGTTTTTTTTTATAATTCATTAGCTAATTTATAAAAAAACGCAATGATAATATGGCCATATTAGTTATTTTCGTATTTATTTTATATTTCAACGAAATTTAAATGCCTCTAAAAAAATATCATTATTGATATGAATATATAAAACAATTATGTGTTAATAGTTTCAATTCTCATGCATATATATACATTCAATTGCCATCATTTTGTGGCTAATTAAAATAATCATTTATATTGGTTTGAACGAATATTATACAATCATTTTAAATTAAGATGTCTTTTACTAAAAACCTAGCGCCAATTTTCTTATAATATTTTGTACACTTATTCATTAACATGATATAATTACTTTATTATAATTTCATAATAATCGTATTCATAATTATCGAATTATAAATCATTTTAATAAAACAGATATTTTTTGAATGAAATTATCAACTTTTTCAGAAAAAAAATTTGCATAAATTTTAAAATATATATATCTCAATATTAAACAGAAAGATCAAACAGATATTAAAACTGTAGATTTATGCTTCAATTTAAAAATTATTTTTATTATTAATAAAATATGATAAAATATTTTTCACCCTTCTCACAATTTTGAATGGTTTATATTTTGGCTTACAGTACTCTTAATTTTTTTAATTTGTATTTTAGGTAAATTTTTCATCGTCAAAGGTCAAAATTTCAAAATCTAGAATTTTCTTTTTTAGAAAAAAAAATAATGGTTTAAATTTTGATATTATACAGAAAAAAAATAGTATACAGTGCTAAAGACACTTTTTGAGCGAAGCTCAAAAAGTGGCGTCCCTTGTTCATATCTGAAAATGGATCAATTTTCAATCTTGAGAATCTGGAAATAACAAGCCTAATTTCAAGATTTTTATAAAATATTGATTTTTATGTTAATCCTTCATATGTTTTACAATATATACTTCCACTTTATTTTATTACATTTTTCAGAAAACTCATAGAATTTTTCAATATATAAAAAATTCCTATACATTCAAATACTTCAATTAAGGACGTGGTAGGACCAAATATAATCTCATTTTTGTATGTAAAATATCTCATTTAATATTTATTATCACAAAACTTTATCAATTAAATTGCATTAACATTTAAATATATAATACTATTTTTCCAATAATTTCAAAAATTATCCCAGAAGACAATTTGCTTTCATTCAATTTTTATGATATCGGACCTGCTGAAGAAAAAATTTTTGAATAAAAAAGTAAATGAATTAAAAAAATACTCAATAGGAAATATTCAACAAATGCTTAATTTTGATATATTAATAGTTCAATTGCTACATTTGTGAATTCGCATACTTCTATTCATTTGAAAGTTATGAATTTGGCTAAAACCACTTTTTTTATCACCTCATTAAAAATGAATTTTAATGTATGCAATAAATAATATTATAGTAAACTTACAAATATCCCAAAATTAAACTCTATTTAAGAAAAAAGTTTAACAAAAGTTTTTCAGAATATTGATGATCATTAAAATTTTTTTTTAAATTATGTAATTTTGGTCAATAGGAAAAGTGAGCAAGCATGTATATATTTAATAAAAACCATTTATTTTTTGATTAATAAAGTCGTTCTGATGTTCTATTCATTTTAATGTCATTTTTAATTTGGATGCTTTTCTTTAACATACATAGGTGATCTCATTTATTATTGATTTATTTTAATAATTATCAAATATATAATATAATAATTACGGCTTCATTTTTGGACCAAGATGAGTAAAAAGTTGGTCCATTTTTTTGAGAGAAAAACGATCAAAATTTTCAAAATTCTTTTCATTGCATAAAATTTCATACATACTAAAGAAGTGAAAGCAAAAAAGAGTATAATGACATTATTTTTTAATAAATAATTTATTTTATTAAGCTCTCTTTGTTTTTTTTTGGTATAAAAATGTATTTTGGACCAAATAATCTAAGAAAGTGATTTAATGATGCGCGCAATCTAGTGTTTTAATTGATTGGTTGGTAATATAAGCATTTGCGCTTCGTTTGATTCATCTTTTTGAACAAGATATTTAAAAAATATTTTACATTTGCTATAAACTTAATTAGCTTAGTAATTATATAAGCAAGCCAGTACTTCTAATATTTTAGGCAAATAATAAATACTTGCGCAAATATAAATCTTTCGAAAATGATTCTTTTTAATAAAATTTTATATTTATTATTAGCAAATGAATTTGTATTCAAATTTTTGAATACTTTTATACTAAAAAATCTCAGAATATTTTGGACCAAAGAAAAAAGATTTTTTGGACCATGTAAACTTATTAAAATAGCATGTAAAGCATTCAAAAACTGGAAAATCGGTTTTTTTGGACCAAAATGTAAAACTATTTAGACCAGGCGAATTTTTTTTAGACCAAGGCGAAATTTTGACGAAAAAAATGTAAATTTTCTATCAATTTTTTGAGAATTTTTAGCTTGGTAGCTTTGAAAAAATAGTTCAAAAAGTTATTCAAAAAAATAAAATTTTAGAGGAAAAAAAATTTTAATTTTAAAGGAAAAAAAAAGAAAAAAATAAGGCCTTATTAAGGTATTCATTCAATTTTGTAGTATTCAAAAAGTGACAACGAAAATACATATTTTGCGAAATATATCATTATAAATTTTAATTTTTTTTATTAAATATTCATAAAATTAATAATATCATTATATAATATATTTAAATTATTGTATATCTTGCTAAAAGTAGAGATAATTTCATAAATAATCACTCAGCTAATCTTTTCAACCTGA
The DNA here is from genome assembly GCA_039105265.1 of Tritrichomonas musculus. Lineage (NCBI taxonomy): Eukaryota > Parabasalia > Tritrichomonadida > Tritrichomonadidae > Tritrichomonas > Tritrichomonas musculus. The sequence continues at coordinate 61,072 of JAPFFF010000078.1, read as the reverse complement.
GTTAAAATTTGAAAAATTGGCCATATTTTTTGATTTTAAAAAGATTTATTTTAAAAAATCAAAAATTCCGACGCTGGGGACTTTATTTTGGATAGATTTTTTCTTTGAATACTTTACATATTTTTACTTTTCAGAAATCTTTATTTTCTCACAATTTTACAATTGTTTATATCTTACAATCTCACAATTATTTCTTAAAAAAATGCTCAATATTCTGAAGCATATAATAATTTCATAGAATTGATCTCAATTTTCTGATGATTCAAATATTTCATAAAAAATAAATTCAATTTAATAAATTAACTAAAAAATATATCTTATATTTTAAATTGGATTTTCCTCATATTTGCTATAATATTTATACAAAACATCATTTTTTTTCTAAACTTATCAAATTGTAAAATTTTCATTCAAAAAGAAAAATTAGTTTATTTTTATATCATACGTCAATTTTACCATTATATTTAGTAAATAAATTTTTTATCATCATATATTTTATTATATTATAATATGATAAAATATACTGCTTTTGTTCAACCTTAATATGGTCTAAAAAATATATGATTTCATTTCATTTTTTTTGGGTAAAAATTTACAAAATTTTAATAAGGTCCAATGGACCAAAAAAATAGTCCGTCCAAAGGTCCAAAAATTAAGCCATAATAATAATATATTTTAGAACGACAATAACAAATTATTTAAGGAGATATTTACACATAAAATTCAAATTATATTTGGTCCTACCACGTCCTTAAAAAGCTAATCGATTTCATTAGATTCATATTTTAAAAATCTCTATTAAACATTATTTCTTAATCATAATTATGAAAATTAGGTATAACACGTCATAAATATCCATCAAATTTTAACAATTATTACTTATTATTCAAATCTTACATAATTAACCAAACTCAATGAAATCTCTCAAAATACCATAGAAATCAAAGTTAAATAATGTTAATATTAAGTTCATTTGAAAGGTTGAATTCCACTCATTTTTCAAGATTTTAATTGAAAAAGTTTATTTTTTCAATAACAACTCTTTCTATTTTTATTTTAAAGCTTTTGGGATCTAATAAATCTATTTTCTTGAGAAGTAATAAAAATCAAATTAAGTAAAACGAACAAAAAAAAAAAAAAAAAAAAAAAATGTTGATTTACAAATGCAAAAAGTTCGAAAATGATTCTTCAGAATTTTGAATTGAAACGATATTTCTTTTTCAATAAAGTGAATGTAAGATATAAACAGGTAACAAATGCCAATTTAAAGCCATATTTGCAAATTCAACTGCAAAATCTTATAATTTTAAAATTATCGTTTTATTTTATTTTTTTTTAACTTTTCAATGGAATACTAAATTTTGAAAAGAATCGATTTATTCAAAAGTTGAATACGTGCATTGAAATATTGAATTAAACAAATCTCGAACATTTAAAAAATAAAAAATTGCAAAAGGATCACATGAAGTTTTATAATCAAATTATAACCAAATAAAGCCGTTTTATTTCAAGATGAAAAACCGATTTAAATTTCATTTGAATGCTTTTAACAAAACTTATATAAAACCCATTCAATTTTTTTTAATCGATTTTAAAATTATAACAAAAATTTTTACATGCTCAAATAAAACATTGTAAATTTCGTCATTTTGAATACATTGAAAAATCTAAGGTTGACTCATTTTTTCGTAAGTCTAATGACAGATGTGGAACAGATTAAAGAACAGCTTTATAAGCATGGATATGAGTATGTTCAGACAATTGGATCTGGCTCTTATTCTAATGTTTTCCTCTGCAAGTCGCTGAAGTATAATAATTTTTTTGCAGTCAAATGCATTTCCCATCATAAGGTAAAGGAATATGAATATAATGCCCTTAAAAACCTTCATCATCCTCATATCATCCAACTTTATGAGTTTTTTGATGAATTAGATAATCAATATTTGGTTATGGATTATTGCCCTAATGACACATTAAAACAAAAAGGACAATTGGATTATAACCAATTTTTGACCTATTCAAGACAAGTATTAGAAGCTTTGTCGTTTTGCCATTCAAAATTAATAGCTCATCGCGATATTAAACCAGATAATATTCTACTTGATAGATACAATCGCGTAAAACTAGCTGATTTTGGATTTGCAAAGCAATTTGAAGACAACTCAAATTCAGATGAGCGTGTTGGATCAATTATGTATTGTTGTCCTGAATTAATAAAAGGCCAATCTTCTTTTAACCCATTCCAAGCAGATATTTATGCTCTTGGAATAACATTTTTTTATATGGTTACAGGGGAACATCCATTTCCTTCAGTCCCTATTGAAGATCTGAAAAGACTCATTACATTTGGTCAAATTGATTTCTCACAATATGATGTCGATCCAGAAATACAATGCCTAATTATGAAGATGACATCTTACAATCCAAAATTGCGTCCAACAGCAAATAGCATATTGAATTTACCAATTTTTCAACAAACAGAATTTTCAAAAAGTTTTGCTGAGTCAAAAGTTAAGAAGATCAATGTATATCCAGTATTGTCTCAGAAGAGTTACGTTTGCCGACCTGCCTCAACCCGTTATTCTGATTCATTTGTTTCTAATCATTCTATTAGGAAAAAACATCTAAATAGAAAAAAATATTATACTAATAAGTGCGATATAGTGCAACCAAATGTTTTTAAAGCCAATTATGATTTTTAAATAATATTTGTTTTCAAATATATGTATGCATACATAATAAACATGTTATATCCATTTATATTAATGTTTTTAATCGATTATTATTTATTAAAATCTTTTTTATATTTAAAATGAAGAAAAAAAAAAAAAAAAACAAATTGAAATAAAATACCAAACTTACAAAAACATAATAAATCATATTTATATTTTATATATGTATAATTATTTTATATTTTAATTTTTTCATATATGTTTTAAGATTTTGTCAGAGATAAAATAAAAACAAAATATTTTTATTTATTTGAAAAATATTGAATAAACTCATTGATTTGATATCGTAAGTATATTTTATTATTATAACAATCAAACATTCATTTTATAATATATTAACATTTAAAATTAATAACATTAACTCTGATAATATTGATTTCATTGATTGATGTTAGAAAGGTCATTACAGATTTCGTCAAGGTTTTCTTTTTCTGTTAATGTTATATATTTTAAGTTTGGTTCAATTTGTTCCCAATTGTCATTGAACCATTTGAGAAGCATTGGATAACGTCTTCTTGAATCTCGATCTAAACTTATATTTAATTTCAACGAAAGAACTTCTGCTATTTTCTGACATTCTGTTTGTTTGAGATTATCTCCATATCTTTCTGTTAATTTAATATAAGCCGTTGAATTGACAGGATTGAAATCAGAAAGTATTGATTTAATCTTTTTGCATTCTTCACTTGTTCCTCTTTTTTTCTGTGATGCATTTCTTTTCCTATTTTTAGAAAGAAATGTTTGATTAGCAAAAATCATACTTTCACTAAAACAATAATAAAAAAAATGAAATTTATTAAATCACTCATTTTTTTGAGACAACAAAATTTCAATTTTGAATAGAAAAATTTTTTCACAAATTTCAATTTTAAAATTTTAATTTTGGACCAACTATAATAATTTTATTCCAATTTTCAATTTCTTTTGTATATTTATTACATAATAATTCAATATAATGAATTCAAAAAGCTGATTGAGCCATTTGCAAGAGTTGAAATGTGACATGTTATATGAAAAATCATATCAAATATAAAAATAAAATGCCAACAAACGAATCATTAAAATCATTTTTTTAAAAAATTAAATGATGAAAATATCTTTTATATAATATATATAATCTTTGATAAAAACATTCATTTCAATTTTTGATAGATTGATTGATTTCAATAATTTATATTCTAATCAATTATTTCTGATATGAAAATATTTATGACTCATTTTAATAGCATCTTGTTAAGTCCAAATTCCTTTTTTTTTCTTGGCCTTTTATCAGAAATTTTTCACAGAGGTCGTTCAGTGAAGTGATTTTAACGTAACTTTTTACTTGCAATCAACTTTTTACCAAAAAATATTTATCAAAATTTCCTAAAAATGATATAATCATAATTTATAGGATTATTCTGTTTTGTTAAATGTAAAATTGTAGTCAAATATGATTTTTTTATTATTTGAAATAATATTAATCATTACTGATTTTATCTTTGAATTTTTAAGATTTTTAAGATTTAATACGATAAATTATATTATTATTCATATACTCGTTAAAAATGCCTCGAATCATTCTATTTAAATGATTATTGGTTTCAGAATTGTATTATTAGATAATTTCAGTTTTTTGACATCAACATTATTCACTGGGTTTTGTTATTTATTCTTTTGGTTAGTTATTGTAATATGATTTTATCTTCAACTTTTTAGGAAATTTCTTCCTGTCAATTTTGCATTATAAAATTGCATTTTAAATTTCTATACAATAATATCCAAATTAAAGATTTTTATATATTTTAATATATTTATATTATATTATTAATTTGATTATTCAGTTAATTTATCAAAATTTTAGATATTTATAGATATAGATTAATTTTTATAATTTGAGAGTATTTTTCTGTTAAAATAATTTATTCAATATTTTTATTTATTTAATTGAAAAAATTGAATAACAATTATATTTATTATTCAATCTTATAAATATATATATATAATTCCAATAATACTCTTAAAATGATTGTATTTAATAATAAACAATATTAATACTATATAATTATTCAATTAATTAACTAATATTTATGTTTTGTTAAAGATATAAATAAATTATATAATTTTATTACACTTTTATTATAGAATAAAATATTTTTTTTTGAATTTAGAAATTGAGAGAAAAAATAAATGCTTCTCAAATTATTTTTTTATGAAATAAACTAGTAAAAGCATGCAATTCTTAAAAAAATTATTAAATAAATATAATAATGAATTATGAAAAATGAGAAAAAGTGTAATAAAAATAAATTTTATCTTCTTGGTCAAAAATATGGTCAAAATTATTATTGCTTTCATTGAATTATTAAAAATTAAAATATCTAAAAATCAGTCCGAAATTTTTTTTAAATATTATTCTCTCTTTAAATTTATATATCATATAATAACATACTATAAAATAATCTGTTTTTGAATTACTTTTTATAAGTTGAACGACCTCTTTTTTCACCAAAAAAAAGTGACATTTGGACTTAACAAGATGCTATACTCATTTTCTATATCATGAATGATTTCTCTAATCTTACTAACAAATTTATTTTTAATATTTTTATTTTTAAGTTTCTCTGAATTCAATGTACTTTATTTATGTTCCAACAGAAATTCCACTTTTTGAGAGAAGTCATTTTTAAACTGTATAACAAAATAAGGGGGAAATTATAATTTCAATGAGTAAAGGTTCATCTGGAATTGATTGGAATTATATATCTTCTGTATCACCCAATGATTTGATAGAAGACAAGCAATCAATGAATTTGGTAATTCATAATTTTCTCAACGCTCAAAATTTCGAAAGTGTTTCATCTGCAACTCTTATACACCTTCTTAATATATTGCAAGTAATTGTTAAAACGCTTTTAACCGAGCAAAACAATATTTTTCATCAAAAAGATAATCAAATATCGAAAAAACAAAAGCTTCAAAGCGAAATTCAAAAAAACTACAAAGTCAAATTAGTAAATATACCGGAAGAATACCAAGCGTTGCTTGATCAAATTCCTGAAGGAATCCTTAAACAAATATATTCAAAATTTTCTTTTTTATATTTTCCTTATTCAGTCATCGAGAAAGAAAACAAAAGTATTAATATTGAAACCTATTTATTCGATTTTCTCAAAAATTTCAAATTCATCACATATCATATATCATATTATTACCGAAATTTCCATAAAAAGCCATCGATTTCAAATATAAATAAGCACGAATATGTCACCAATAAAAATCTAGATTTAAAAGAAGGCACATTTCATGTTGTTGATGCTGTTTTTTGTGTTGAAAATAAATGCATTATTATTGAACAAATTGACCTTTCCAAATTGACCAAGATAACGGCCAAACTTAAAGAGCAACAAATATCTGTTCTCGATTTAACTAAAATATTTAATAATATTCAATCATCGACAGAAGAAGAACAAGCGAAAGAAGAAATCAGCAGTTTTTGCAACCGTTTTTTCAGAGAAATTTCAGAAAACAAATTTATTTTGGTTACAATTCAGTCAATCGTTGGATACATGATAAGGAGATACTATTACAATACAGACTACTTCACTGATAGCACATTTTTCAAGTATGATTATGATTCAAATGTACTGAAACAGAAAATTCAAAAAGATTTGTTTGATATTGCAAATTCAAAAGAAGCCGAAAATGCTTTTAATTGCGTAAAACCGTTAGTAATTGACGTTGTTACAGATATAAAAGATGGTAACAAAGTTCAATATCAATATTTTAAGAAAGAAGACTTTATTGAGTTGAGAAACGTTTTTGCAAATGAGAAAGCGTTTTACAAATTAGTTATTCATGTTCAGAGTCTTTATATTTTTCTGTTAAAAAAGATAGACTCGAGAATGAGTGAGAATGAAATGACACATGAAATTGAATTCTGTAAAAATCATTCGCATCATTCGTTTGTTCCTTTCTATGGATTTTTGAAAGAAAATGAACAAATAATCGGTTTTGTGTATGAATTTATGAGTAATGGTTCACTTGATAAAAACAAAGAAATCATTGATGAAATCTATTCATTAATGACGATGAATCGAGTATTTCTTGGAATTAATTATCTTCATAATAACAATTTAATTCATCGCGATTTGAAGCCGTCAAATATTCTTCTTAATCATGATTTAATTCCATTTATAAATGACTTTGAAACAATTCGAAATTTGAACAAAAATCAAGAAAAAGAATTTACATTGGATTTTGGAACAGAGTTATATATGTCACCAGAACAATATGAAAGTGGAACTATTTCTTATCCAACAGACATATATTCATTTGGCTTACTTCTTTATTTTTTAATGAGAAAGAGACACTTAAAAAATGAAGAAAATGAAGAACTTGAAATTAAAAAAGTTAATCCAAAATTCATTCAAAATTTGATTGTTTCATGCACTAATTATTCATTAGAAGAAAGACCAACAATTCAAGATATTGGAATAATCATTTTTGATGAAATACTTTCATTCAATTATTATAAACCTTTTTTAAATTTTGAAACAAAAATAAATAAATTTATTGGAATCCAATTTCTATATGAAGCTTTCCTTGTTTATTTATATTTTAGAATTAATGTTGATGATTCTACTCCATTTTTACAATTTATGATAATAATTATTTGCAGATCAATTAATGAAACCAAATATTTATACAATTATCTAGCTCTAATATATGAAGGTAAAAAAGGCATTGAAGTTGATCAAGATTATTCAAAAGCTATAGAATATTATAAATTAGCTATAAAGCAGAATAATTTAGATAGTTATGTGAATTTGGGAAAACTTTATCTCAATGGAAATGGTGTTGAACAAAATTACTTAGAAGCCAAAAAATATTTTGAAATAGCTGCAAAACAAGGAGATTCTGAAGCTCTTTTAAATCTAGGAAATCTTTATTGTATTGGACAAGGTGTTGAACAAAATTACTTGAAAGCGAAAGAATATTATGAATTAGCTGCAAAAAAAGATAATTCAGAAGCTCTTCTTTATATAGGCAATCTTTATTTCGAAGGCAAAGGTGTCAATCAAGACTATTCCAAAAGTAAGCATTATTATGAATTAGCAGGGAAACTAAATAATTCAGAAGCTCTTCTTTTATTAGGTGATATTTATTATAATGGTTTAGGTGTTGATCAAAATTATACGAAAGCAAGAGAATATTATGAAAGTGTATATAATTTAGGTTATCCAAATGCTAGCTTTGTATTAGGAAAACTTTATTTATATGGACAAGGAGTTGAACGCAGTTTTTCAAAAGCAATTGAATATTTTGAATCAGCATCTAAAGATGGTGATTCAAATGCTCTTTTTAATTTAGGAAAAATTTATTATAACGGTTTCGGAGTTGAAATAAATTATTCAAAAGCAATTGAATATTTTGAATTGTCATCAAAATTTAATAATTTAGATTCACTAATTGCTTTGGCTTCTTTTTATGAGTATGGCATCGGTGTTGAAAAAAATTATACAAAAGCTAAAGAATATTTTACAATAGCATCCAAATTAGGTGATTCAAGAGGATTTTATGGTTTAGGTTTTTATTATTTAAATGGTTTTGGAGTTCAAAAAAATATTTTCAAAGCCAAAGATTTCTTTGAAGAATCAGCAAAATTAGGAAATTCAGAAGCACAATTAGTTTTAGGAAATCTTTATTTTAATGGACAAGGATGCAATATAGATTATAAGAAAGCAAAAGAATATTATAAATCAGCAGCAAAACAAAATAATTCAAAAGCTCAATTTATGTTGGGTAATCTTTATTATAATGGTTATGGAACAAAAAAGAAATTATCAAAAGCTTTGAATTATTTTGGATTATCGGCAAGGCAAAATTATCCAGATGCACTTCTTTATTTGGGTGATTTTTATTTGTTTGGAATTGGAGTAAGAAGAGATTATTTAAAAGCTAAATATTATTATTATTTAGCTTCAAAATTAAATGATTCAAAAGGATTGTTAAAATTGGGCTGTTTTTATATGGAGAATTATAAAGGTTTTAAACCAGATTTTGCCAAAGCCAGAGAATGTTTTGAATTGTTAGTTAATCAAAATAATCCATTTGCTCTTTTTAATTTAGCACTTTTGTACGTAAAAGGACTTGGTGTTGATAAAGACTACTCAAAGGCCAAAAAATATTATGAAGAATTAGCAAAATTGAATGATTCAAAAGCTATTTTTAATTTAGGAAATCTTTATTTCTATGGGCAAGGAGTTAAAAAAGATCTTGAAAAAGCAAAAGAATATTATGATAAAGCAGAAGAACTAGAAAAACAATCATTTATTGAGCGAGATCATAGAGTATCAAATATATTTAATTATTATAAACCAAACAAAAAAAATGAATATATTCAAACAATTCCAATCACTCCAATCATTTTTAGAAAAATTGATGAAAATAAGCCAAGGTATATCTATTATGATGGTAATAAAATGAAAGATTATTATGATACTGATTTTGAAAGTGATGATGAATATGCTATTGATTTGGAGAATGGTTTATTTTTTGATGAATTTAAACAAAAAGATTGTTTATTGAAAAATCGATATATTGAAATACTTAAAAAAGAACATAAATATAAAATATTAGGAGATCTTTATTATTATGGCTGTATAAATAATACTCCTGATTATTTAAAAGCCAAGGAATATTACGAATCAGCATCACAAATATTTCCAGATAAATATGCACTTATTAGTTTAGGTGATTTATATAGAGATGGTTTAGGTGTTGAACAAGATTACTTAAAAGCAAGAAAATATTATGGATTAGCTCTTAAACAGAATTCTCCAACATCTTATTTACGTATTGGTGATTTATATAAAAATGGTCAAGGTGTCAAACAAAATTATTTAAAAGCTAAAAAATATTATGAAGATTCATGTAAAAGTTATCATTTTGTATTAGGTTCTATCTTGGCTGTTTGTGAAGCTTTATGTAATTTGGGAGATCTTTATTACAATGGACAAGGAGTTGAACAAAGTTTTATAAAAGCTAAAGAATATTATGAACTTTCAATGAATGGAAATAATACTCAAGTTAGAAATCCAAACAAAAAACAATATTTTAATTATAAAGCTCTTTTAAAATTAGGAAATCTTTATTTTAAAGGTGAAGGTGTTAATCAAGATTACTTAAAAGCGAAAGAATATTATGAAATTTCAGCAGAATTAGTTAATTCTGATTATTTCTTAAAATTAAATGGTTTTTATGTTAAAATTATTAATTATGGTTATAATTCAAGTCAACCTAATCCTGATTCTGATATTTCTGATACGATTCAACAAGTCATTGAAAAATACAATAAATTAATGGAACACAAAAAAATTGAATTGTCAGATCTTGGTAATTCAGATGCTCTTTTAAATCTTGGCATTGTTTATTTAAACGGTTTTGGTATTGAAAAAGATTATTCAAAAGCAATTCAATATTTTGAATTGTCATCAAATCTAGGCAATTCAGATTCCTATTTATACTTGGGAAATCTTTATTATAAAGGCGAAGGCGTTAAGAAAGATTATTTAAAAGCAAAGGAATATTATGAATTATCATCAAGATTAAACAATTCTAATGCACACAATGCTCTTGGCGAACTTTATTTGTATGGAAATGGAGTTGATAAAAACCATTTGATTGCATTTGACTATTTTTTATTGGCATCGAAACAAAATCATCCTTTCTCACTCTTTCATTTAGGATGCATATACTCCAATGCTGATGACTTGTCAAGAGCAATTTATTATTTCTTGAGATGCAGTAAAATTCACTCCGAAATTATGCAGCCTGAAAATTCAATTGTCATTTATCGTCCTTATAATTGTTATCGTTATCGTTCATTAAATGAACTTGGTTTGATTTATCTCATCGAATTTCAAGATATTGACAAGGCTCTCGATTATATTAAAGAATCAGCATTCGGCGAGTTTCCTTTCGGCCAAAACAGCTTTGCTCTTTTGTGTCAATTTTATTTGAATAATAACGAAAACGCCGAATACATGTTTTCAAAGGCATCTAAAAAAAATTTCGCACTAGCTGAATTTAATCTTGGCTTTCTTAAAGAAAAAGAAGGTAAAATTAAAGATGCTTTTGAATATTATAAAAAGGCTTCTGAAAATGAAAAAGTGCCTTTGATGTTCCATGGCAAAAAACACGAAGACGATAGACTTGATGCTTCAAAACATTTTGTTATTTGTGCAGCTAATTTAAAACTCACTGAATATTATTTATCAGAATTGGATTTTGAATCAGCAAAGAAATATTTCTTAAAATCACTCTCAAATTTGAAACAACTTTTTGAATACATTCAAACAAAAATAAACCATTCAAATAAAAAATTTATTCTTTATTCTTTGCTAAATCAAATTCAACCAGAAGATGATGATGAAGAAGAGGAATACAGAAATGATTCAGACTTTAAAATGAAAAAAATTGTGAAAAAAATGTGTGAAGATGAAATGTTATATGAAAAAGAGAATAAAAATATGAAATCTGAAGTTATAAAAAATAATTTGAACTTCATTTCTGAAGATGTCAATAAAAAGAAGAAAATTAAAATAAATTATGACCCTGAAACTTTCTTCGATGACATGATCACTAATAGTAATATTAAAAATAAATTTGTTAACGAGATTAGAGAAATCATCAAAGATATAGAAAGTGTGCTATGTACACCTCCATATTCAATATTATTTGGCCGAATATCATTAAAAAAATCAAATCAAATAAAGGAAATCAATCAATCTATCAAAAATTGTAATGAAATGTTTTATCGAGGATTTGATTTGGATATATAAAAGATATTTTCATCATTTAATTTTTTTTTAAAATGATTTTAATGATTCGTTTGTTGGCATTTTATTTTTATATTTAATATGATTTTTCATGTAACATGTCACATTTCAACTCTTTGCAAATGGTTCAATCAGCTTTTTGAATTCATTATATTGAATTATTATGTAATAAATATACAAAAGAAATTGAAAATTGGAATAAAATTATTATAGTTGGCCCAAAATTAAAATTTTAAAATTGAAATTTATGAAAAAATTTTTCTATTCAAAATTGAAATTTTGTTGTCTCAAAAAAATGAGTGATTTAATAAATTTCATTTTTTTTATTATTGTTTTAGTGAAAGTATGATTTTTGCTAATCAAACATTTCTTTCTAAAAATAGAAAAAGAAATGCATCACAGAAAAAAAGAGGAACAAGTGAAGAATGCAAAAAGATTAAATCAATACTTTCTGATTTCAATCCTGTCAATTCAACGGCTTATATTAAATTAACAGAAAGATATGGAGATAATCTCAAACAAACAGAATGTCAGAAAATAGCAGAAGTTCTTTCGTTGAAATTAAATATAAGTTTAGATCGAGATTCAAGAAGACGTTATCCAATGCTTCTCAAATGGTTCAATGACAATTGGGAACAAATTGAACCAAACTTAAAATATATAACATTAACAGAAAAAGAAAACCTTGACGAAATCTGTAATGACCTTTCTAACATCAATCAATGAAATCAATATTATCAGAGTTAATGTTATTAATTTTAAATGTTAATATATTATAAAATGAATGTTTGATTGTTATAATAATAAAATATACTTACGATATCAAATCAATGAGTTTATTCAATATTTTTCAAATAAATAAAAATATTTTGTTTTTATTTTATCTCTGACAAAATCTTAAAACATATATGAAAAAATTAAAATATAAATTAATTATACATATACAGCTGTTTCGGAAATAGATTAGAATTTTTTGGAAATAAAATAGTAACCGTTTTATTTTTTTGGAAATTAAATATTTTTTTTTGGAAATAAAATAGGAACGATCATTTTATATTCAATTTTATCATACTTAAAAACGGAATTAAAAGATAGATTAAAGAAATTTTATGGCGTTTTACACATTATTATGCTAATATATACATGAGTTTTGTTTTTAACAGTTCAATATGAAACATAGAGTATGTTATTGAGTTTTTAATATGATATTACTAAAATATTGTTTTCATCCAAAATTACTCAATAAAATCTTCAATTTATCGACAATTATGCATTTTTTATGATTTTTAATATGAAAATTGATGATAATGTATATTTTGAATAAACTCTTGCATTAATGAAAAAATCGCTTTATTTATGATTATTAGTGATTATTATATCGAATTTGAAAAGAAATTTTCTTTTTGTTTTATCCAGGATATAATTTAAAAAAGATATTATGCAATCGGTGAAATATCAATTATAAAGTATCTTTTTAATAACATCTGTCAAAATATATTAAATTGGCAAAAGATTGTTTAGATGTAATTAATATTTGCTTCTGATTTAAATGTTTTTCATCAACAAAAATATTGGTAATTGAATGCAAAATAATCGTTCACTATTTTATTTCCAAAAAAAAATATTTTATTTCCAAAAATATTTTAGCGGTTTTATAAACCATTCAGATCATACTATTTTATTTCCAAAAAATTCTAATCTATTTCCGAAACAGCTGTATATATAATATAAATAAAATTTATTATATTTTATTGTAAATTTTGTATATGATTTCATATGAATTTTTTTTTGCTCCTTATTCTCAATATAGAAAACTCTAATTCATATTTTACATAATATAATGTAAAATATGAAATTCATAGTTTAGATACATAACATTTATATTATTAAATTGAATCTTTTTTAATTGAATATCAATATTGTTAATGATATATAATAGTTTAAATAATTATAAATAATATATAACATTGTATTTATAAGAATATATATCAAGCGAGGCTGTTGTAATGGTAGCAAAGTGGTCCTGCCGCGTCCAAAGACTGGGTTCGAATCCTGGGCTTCGCATTTTTTTAATTTTTTTTATGAATTGTTGATTATTTTTATATACGACGGTATTCTGACACTTTCTATATCACGCATACCAAAGAAAAGGACATCAAAAACACCACTTCCTGGCTGGCTCATCATCAAAAGGCACTTTTCATCGAAAACTTTGAAAACTTTGTTTTTAGGTGACACTTTTATTTCTGTCAATTCACTTGCGAAGCTAAAACAAGAATCACCAATCATTTCGAGACTTGCAGGAAGTTCCAACTTCTTGATGCTACTGGCACTGAATGCATCACTTTCAATGCGCTTTATCTGTGAGTTATTTGGAAAAGTGGCACATTTCATTTTATGACCAACAAATGAATGAGGTTTAATGATTGTTACTTGGGGAGGCATCAAGGCTTCATCAATATCAAAACGCGCATAGTAGAGAACATCAAATTTGCCACTGGATTCGGCACTCTTACCTAAAAGATATTTATTGTCATAATAAATAAAGAATGGATTTTTTGGTGATATTTCGATTTCTACTAAATCATAGAGACTGACTGCCCATTCTTCATCGAGTTTTTTAAGACTTGGTGGAAATTTGATCTTCTTGACATGTGCCGCATAAAAGCATGAATTTTTTAAAGTTTCAACTTTTGAATCTTCTGGAAATATCAATGATTCGATATTACAACTACAAAATGCAAAGCCTTCGACACTGATTATTTTGAATTGTTTATTATTATATGTAGCAAAACAAGGAACAATTATGTTACATGACCGTTTTCTGGGACTGACGGTTTCACTTTTTGTTTGGTTATTTGGACACCAAATTCGTTATCAATCGGAAGGATCGTTGACAAGTCAACAACGCCGTGACCAAAGAAGAGATCAGGTGTCTTTGAGCCTTCCGGGTGTCTGCATGAGTTGATCAGAATGGCACGAGTCGTGGGACCATTTGGGGTCACTTTATCGGTCCAATTGCCTGAGCTGAAATAGTCATGGACAAGAGCCGCTGCGCCAGCGACATTTGGCGTCGCCATCGATGTGCCTGTCATTTGTACAAAGTCTCCTTCTTCTTCTTCACGGCATCCATGCGGTGAACTGCTATGCTCGCGCGCTTTCGAACTGAAAACTTTGGTCCCAACCGCCATAACGTCAGGCTTGAAGATGCCTTTGTTTCCCGGGCCTGTCGATGAATAGAATGACTTGGTCACTCTTTTCGTCCAGTTCATCTCAATGATCTTAGAAATATGGACGGCGCTTTGACTGTCCAATATTTTATTGATCTTCTCAGTGTCGTAAACACGTAAAACGCGCGAATGATTGAACTCACAGCTGTTGATCCAATCAATGTTTTTCCCGTAGACGACGAAATGAAGATTCGATTGCAAAAGATTGCACTGATCGCCTTTGTCTAGATCAAAAACAAAAATGTCATTAAAATGCAGATATAAATTGGAATTAATGAGTAAAAGCTTTACCTGACTCAACATTTTTTAAATTTAATTTATATCTTTTTCATTTTTTTAAAATAATTGTCAATATTTTTTGCTATATTTTAATTTTAGAGCCAAATATTAATAAGGATGTACTGTCTAAATGTCAATTATGATTCTTGAAAATTGATTTTCTGAGGAAAAATCAAATACAACAGCTGGAGATGTAGGACATAAACTTGTTGTTCGATCAATATATTTGTCGTCATCCGAATAAATTGTGCATTATTTTGCATCTGGATTTATTTCTTGCTGATTGGAACAATTGACTCATTTATAAGAGACAAAAAAAAAAGTAAAACTGTTTATTTTCGAACCTAATACTTTATTTTTTAATTAACTTTAACTTTTAAGCTAGAGCTCTCAAAATTGTAAAAGAAAAAATGGTCATATTTAAAAATAAAATTTTTATTATTGTTTTTTTTTTTTAATCATTTCTTTGAACGTTTTTTTATGAGTTATTTCTTTCGTTGTTCAGTTCCCTGAAGTTATTTAATTCTTTGAAGCGTTGAGAGATAACTTTCACATCAACTTCAGACGCAAGTGCAAAATTGTTTGAGAGCATGTCCTCAATGATTTCATCGAATGTTGGACGTTGTTCTGGTTCAAACATCGTGCATCGTTTGATCAAATTTATGCAGTACTTGCTGATTTTGCCTGATTCTGTTGGATACTCCATTGGGACGTTATTCAGCCTGTCGCGCATGCTTTGTTTAGGCAAACGTTCTGCGAATAATTTGAAGAGGACAACTCCGTAAGAGTAGACATCCGTCTTGTTGTCATAATCTTCTTCATTCACCATCTCCGGTGACATGTAAGCAAGTGTTCCAATTCCTTTCGTCATGCTGTTCCCTGACATTGAAAGATCCGAGATGTGAACAAGACCAAAATCGATGATTTTCGAATTGAAGACGCCGTTCATCATGATGTTTCCAAGCTTCAAATCGCGATGCATCATCCCATGTGAGTGCAGATATGACATCCCAAATGCAACTTCAACTGCAATTCGAACTTTCAGTGTGTTGCTCATCAGACCTTTCTTTATAACACTTTCAATACTGAAAGGAAGAAGTTCGAAGAAAAGTGCAATCGTGGTCTTTTCTTCTTGATCTTCTTGGGCTGTTCCTGGCAATGCTTCATTCGTGTTGTAGCCAAGTGCTTCACAAATGCATGGATGATGGACATTCATACCAACTTCCAATTCTTTCAATGAGTTCTTCAGTGTTTTGAATGCATTTTCATCTCCACAATCTTTGACAACTTTCTTGCAAATCACTTCTCCTGTTCGTTCATCAATAACTTTGTAAACTTCACTTGTCGCTCCTTCTCCAATTTTCCCAACAACCCGGTGGAATTCTTCATCATCTGCGCCAACAAATGAATGATGTTCGTAATTCAATTCTTCTTTATTCGTTCCTTTTGCTGTCTTATTCACAAATTCATCATACGAGATAACCGTTTCATACTTGCTCAAATGTGATATTAAGTAACCGACAAACTTTTTTAAGTTATTATTCTCATTTTCATTATTTATACATTGATCTACTTCATTATTATCTGAAGCTTTTAATGTATTTAAACTTTTGTGATTTTCTTCTTTTGACTCATCAGCTGCTTTTTCTTGTGCATCATCAACTGAATCTTTTGACTCATCATCAGCTGCTTTTTCTTGTGCATCATCAACTGAATCTTTTGACTCATCATCAGCTGCTTTTTCTTGTGCATCATCAACTGAATCTTTTGACTCATCATCAGCTGCTTTTTCTTGTGCATCATCAACTGAATCTTTTGACTCATCATCAGCTGCTTTTTCTTGTGCATCGTCAACTGAATCTTTTGACTCATCATCAGCTGCTTTTTCTTGTGCATCGTCAACTGAATTTTTTGACTCATCATCAGCTGCTTTTTCTTGTGCATCGTCAACTGAATCTTTTGACTCATCATCAGCTGCTTTTTCTTGTGCATCATCAACTGAATCTTTTGACTCATCATCAGCTGCTTTTTCTTGTGCATCGTCAACTGAATCTTTTGACTCATCATCAGCTGCTTTTTCTTGTGCATCGTCAACTGAATCTTTTGACTCATCATCAGCTGCTTTTTCTTGTGCATCATCAACTGAATCTTTTGACTCATCATCAGCTGCTTTTTCTTGTGCATCATCAACTGAATCTTTTGACTCATCATCAGCTGCTTTTTCTTGTGCATCGTCAACTGAATCTTTGGACTCATCATTATCAGTATCATTTGGCGTTTCATTTGACGTTTTTACTTTTTCTTCAATGTAAGTTATTTTGTTCATGCAATCTTTTAGTCCACTGCCATCCAACTGAGCTTCTCTTCTGACAAAGATTTTCATGTTTTCTTGTGCACTTGGCATTGAACCATATTCAAATGTAATCTGATCTGCATTTGGAAATGAAATAAAAGTAAGATTCTTACAGAAGAAAAAGGAACTGTTTCCAATTTTGATCGACTTACTAAGAAATTCGATGATTTTGACATCTTTGATATAAGAAAATGAATGTGTGCCAATTTCTTTCACAAATGGAGGAATGATCATTTTTTCTTGGCCTCGAATAGATCTAAATCCATAACCTGCAATCTTTTCTAGCAATGATCCTGATTCAAAAGTGATGGATTTTAACTTTTCACATTTGTAAAAGGCGAAGTCACTGATTATTTTTATATACGGCGGTATTCTGACACTTTCTATATCACGCATACCAAAGATAAGGACATCAAAAACACCACTTCCTGGCTGGCTCATCATCAAAAGGCACTTTTCATCGAAAACTTTGAAAACTTTGTTTTTAGGTGACACTTTTATTTCTGTCAATTCACTTACAGAGTTAAAACAAGAATCACCAATCATTTCGAGACTTGCAGGAAGTTCCAACTTCTTGATGCTACTGCCACTGAATGCAAAACTTTCAATGCGCTTTATCTGTGAGTTATTTGGAAAAGTGGCACATTTCAGCATTTCATGACCATCAAATGAATGAGGTTTAATGATTGTTACTTGGGGAGGCATCAAGGCTTCATCAATATCAAAACGCGCATAGTAGAGAACATCAAATTTGCCACTGGATTCGGCACTCTTACCTAAAAGATATTTATTGTCATAATAAATAAAGAATGGATTTTTTGGTGATATTTCGATTTCTACTAAATCATAGAGACTGCCTGCCCAGTCTTCATCGAGTTTTTTAAGACTTGGTGGAAATTTGATCTTCTTGATATGTGCCTTATAAAAGCATTTATTTTTTAAAGTTTCAACTTTTGAATCTTCTGGAAATATCAATGATTCGATATTACACCTACTAAATGCAAAGCCTTCGACACTGATTATTTTGAATTGTTTATTATTATATGTAGCAAAACAAGGAACAATTATGTTACCTGTGGCTTTTGGTGATTCAATAATTGAAGATGTGCCATTTTTTTGATTGATTTTAACTCTAAGATTGTTTTCAATCTCAATTTCAAGATCCATTTTATAATATTTTTCAATATTTGTAAACAAATAAATTGATATTAAAACAGTGCCACTGTTTTAAATATGTTTATCTCGGTAAATTCTTTTTATAAAAAATAATTTTATAACAATATAGATTTATTATTTACAAATACAAAATATGGATCAAATAACATCGAATTCAATAACTTTGAATTCAAAATCATTGAAATTAATTTCAGTAATCTTATAAATTTTGAATTCAACAGCATTTAATTGATCAATACGAGTAATAAACTAATAGATTCCAAATCTTTTTAAATTTTATCAAAAATAAATTAAAATTTTATATTCTAATATTAATCAAAATAAAAAAAAGAAATTATTTATTCAAATAAAAAGAAAAATCATTATTTATGATCTCATCATCAAGATGTGCATAGAAATACTCAATCATACTTTTACTCATTTTATCAGATTCAATTCTGATCAAAAAGTGCAAGACAGTTCACTAATAACAACTTCATCCATAATAAAATGGAACAATTTATGAAGTAAATTAGCAATTTTTTCGGAATGATCTGTTGATATTATACTGATCGAAGTAAAATTCATTTCATATTTACTTCGAATTAATACCATTTTACACCCACTAATATAAAATGAAAAAAAAAAAAATATTAAATTATATGGCCATCTATTCTTTATTATATAATAATATAATATCTATATCTATTAATGTGAAACAAATCAATTAGTTAGTAATAAGATCATTGAAAAGGAAATTATTATTATCATTTTCGTCATCGAAAAATGAATTCATTTTGGCATATCCTTTGCCATTCCTCTTTTTATTTAATTGCTTGATTGTATTTTTGTTCGTAGAAGGAAATTCCTGTGTCAATGTGAATTGGATTTCAAATTTCCCAACGGCTTTACGTTCTGAACCTTTCTTGCCTGATTGTTGAACTGGCTCTAATAAATTTATTGTTTTCATTTCTGTGTTGGTAATGTCGTTGAATTTGGTCGGGATTTGTTTGTTTGAAATAACGGTCGATGCAATTATTGGATCCTTCTGTGAAAAACTTTTCTTCCTCAAAACAATTAAGATCTTTTCTGTTTTTTCATTGATCTTTAATGAAAAGAATGGACGAGTTGTTTGCATCTTTTTAGCTTCAAAGGAGAACGCTTGTTTTTCACCACTTGGAAGTGTTGTAACACTAACACGGATCGTGTCATTATCTTGAACAATTCCTTTCTGGAGTTCAAAGGATTGCATTTGGATGTTTAAGCAGAGCATTTTATATAAAAATGATGTGATCTTATGTGAATTCGTTTTTATACTATTACTTCAATTTTTCAATATTTATTTTTTTTATTTATTCACATAATTAATTCAATATTATTTTTTATGTATTTTATTTTTATAATTGTATGTTTATATTTTCGTAAACTATTCATTATTTGTATGTATTGTGAATATTTCTGAGAGATTTATATAAAAAATAAATCAAATAATCAATACAAAAAAGTGGACTAATGAAATCAATGAATCAATGAATTCATGAATTACTTTTTTTATATGCATTATCATTTAACTGTTGTAATGGCAACCTTCATGATAGCAAAGGTATTATGAATGATAATATTTTGGGTTTGTTTGTAAATTTTTCATAAGTTTCGTTCAATTTATCATTATTTTAGTTATTGTATCCTTCTTGATTATATAGCAAAGGTGTAATTAACTGTATTGTCTGTGAATAATTATAATTATAATAATTCTTTTTTTTTTTTTTTTTTGTCTTTTAATGCAATTTTTTGTGGATAATTTGTTTGTATAAATTTTAATGCGTGCTTAATTTTTGTCTTATTCGTGTTTTTAATTTAAAAGAGAATAATTAATATAAGAAGTTTAAAATCTGATATAATCAACTGATTAATATGCATTTTTTCTATTGGAAACATGACAAAATATTTAAATGAATAGTTGCTGAAGAAATGATTCCATTTTGATGAAGATCTTAAATCTGATGAAGATCAATAAATTGAATAAAACATCGTAATATCTATTCATTTCTAATATTTAATGTTTAATATTTAATACCTATTCTCTTTTTATCAATGAATAATTTTGATACTTCCTTGGACTGAATCTGAATCACGATGAATTCTTCTAGATGTTTGTATATTAATATATTGATATATTGATATAAATACGGGTTTTGTTGTCTTTGGTAAATGAAATTAATGAAGAATTGTTCGGTTATAAATAAAAATGAAGTAAAAAATTACTCTCTGAAATATTTTTATTTATTTCAAAAATATTGATAGCATATTCAATCATTTATATTTTTTATATTTTTATTTTGACTTTTTATAATAAAAATATTCAATTATTTTCAGAATTATTGAATTATTTTCTGAAAATAATAATTCTTTAAAAATATGTTTATCTATGATTTTTATGTTTATCTCAAAGTTAATAAATTAAAATATGTTTATCTCAAATTTAATATATTAAAATTAATAAAATTGATGATAAAGATAATAATTCCTAATTTATACATAATTATAAGCTCATAAAATTATCAACAAGCAATAAACACAATATTTAAATATGCTCAATTGCAATATATTTTAAAAGTGTTTAAATGAAAATTTTTATTCTCTTTGGCATAAACAATTATTTTGCAGTCATTTGTTATAAAGGTAAATATTTGTCGGGCCATTTGGTATTTGATAGAATTTAAAAGTTTGCCAGTCATTTGTTTATAAAAAGAATACTTTTATTAATATATCATATAAACAATTATCAACCATTTCACTCAATATTTTTCTATATAATTCAAGCTATAATTCCACACAGACAAATTTTTTCTCTTTATCTCATCGAGAGTGATAAACTCAGCATTTTCCTTCAAATAATTGAAAGACAATTTCTCATTCACAAAATGTTTTTCAGTCTTACACATTCTCACAATTTGACTATAATTGGCCTTAAAGCAGTACACAAACGAAGGAAAATTCATCGACTCGATCCACATTTTTTTTTGCTCATCGCTGACGCTGTGCAGGGCGATCATTTCGTGGATTGGGACCAAATTTCTATTCAAATCACAAATTGGCATATTATCAAAATTTCCCATAGAATACTCAGTTATATTTCCTTCCCTTGATCCGCTCTCAGCCCAACGACTGTCGACGTAAACCTCTGAATTTTGAAATCCAATTTTTCTCAGAATTAGCGTTTCGGTTGTGTCATCGTGGTACACGAATGAGTGCTTGACGTTCTCCTGGAATGAGTAGAATGGAATATTGTGAAGTTCAACCATCGCCCGCGACATCAGCCAGCCCGACCCTCCCCCCAGATAGAATTTGCTCTTCGCTTCATCATTCAAAAAGCCACGAAAAACGATGTGCTTGTATGGATCGTATATCAGACGGAGCTTGTCGATTAGCTTCTCTAAATTGGTGAGGTTCAAAAGAGTATCGTCCATGGCCCTATACAAAAAGTCGCCCAAATTTGAATGCTTTATGAAAAAGTTGTACGCGTATACATTTCGGCAATCGAGACTTAGCCGATTATCGCCACATCCTCGCGCTACAAGTGATTCGTACCGTGGATCTGGAGTTACGCTTTCTGGATAAACGATATAGATGTGTATATGCGGCTTGCGGACAATGTATCGTTCAAGATATTTATTAAGTCGCCTTTTTGTTTTGTTACTTGAGTGAATAATAACGGTGAAATGCTGTATCTGTGATAATTGAATTATTGTCAATGATTGGTGGCGTTTCGATTTGTTCGATATGAAAATTAATGATAAAGGTATTATTATTGTAAGTAATATAAAAATTTTATCATAAAAAATAAAATTGTGATTGGCACTATTCAATTTAACTTGATTCCACATTGATTTTGGGCTGTGGCTTTTGGTACTGTAGAAAAATTGGAATACAAATTTATTGAAAATGTTAAGAAAAGTTTTTTTTTTCCAAATAAATAAGAAAATCTTGATGTAGAAAATAAATTAAAACTTTTATATAATAAAAAGTAATGTTAAATTATATAAAAATATAAAATAAAAAAATTATTTTTTAAAATTTTTCTTATTTAATACATAATTTATTATTTTGTTAATACTTCATATTGAGACCTAAATTTTTTTTTTGAAAAAAGCATTGAAAAAAATAAGATATTGAAAGAAAAATAAAATAAACAATTGAAAATATTAGAGGATAAACAAAATTCAAATACTAAAAATAACTATCGAAAAATGAAATCATAAGTAATTTATGTCAACAGAAGATAATCAATTAAGCATCGAAGAACCTGTGGATATACAAAAATCAAAACACCATCAAGATATGGAAATGCTTTCAAATACAATGAATACATTAGAAGAAAATACAAAATCATCAGAAGAATTTGATGAAGTCGAAGTATCAGATAAAGATAAAACCGAAACAAAAGATGAAAACGATAAAATGGATAGAGTTCAAAGGAAAAATTCATCATTTTTTGAAGCTTTGATGAATTCATTAAATTCAGTTTTAGGTGCAGGAATCTTAAGCGTTCCAAATTCATTTATATCAGTTGGTCTTGTTCCATCATTAATATTAATTTTTATTATGGCCATATTATCATATGTTGCTTCAATTATAAATGTAAAATTAAATCTCAAATACGATTCAAGTGGCTTTGATGAAATTGTTGAAAAATTAATGGGGAAAGTAGGAAGTATATCATATTCAGTTATTACAATTATTTTCCTTTGGGCAGGATTGGTTGCATTTACAATTATCGCAGGAGATACTTTAATATCATGGTTTGCCTTTGGTGGAATTGATATATCACCATTTAAATATCGTTCAGTTGCCATTTTAATTTATTCCATAATAATACCAATTGCTTTATCGATTCCAAAAAGTTTCAAGATTATCGGTATTTTTTCCACTTTTTCAATAGGATTCATATTCTTTTATGCAATTGCATCAATTGTGAAAGTATGCCAAATTGTTCCTCAATATGGAATTTCCCCAACAGTTAAAATAGCACATTTTGATATTCAAATATTCTCAGCTCTTAGTGTTTATGCATTGGCTTTTTCATTACCATGTGTAATTATACCAATTCTCTCCAATTATCCAAAAGTATACAAAAAGAGGAGGAATCTAGTCATAACTTCATTTGGAATCAGCGCATTTTTAACAATTTTCCCATCAGTTATGTTATATTTAATATTTGGTAATCAATCCGATGGAAACATTCTTAATTCATTCCCATCAAATGACATTTTATTTACAGTTGTTCGTGTTGGATTTTTCCTTATTGTCAGTTTTTCATTTCCTGTAATTGCAAAAAGTTGCATGAGTAATTGGAGCCATTTGCTGTTCAAAATTAATGACCCTAATTCATTAAGCACCTGCAAGTACTGGTCAGTTTTTGTTTTGACTGTGAGTGTCCCTGTCCTTCTTGGAATGTTTTTGCCTCAGTGCAAACCTGCAATGACAATAGGAGGAGCTCTTGGCGGCTGCCTTGGATGCTACACGTATCCATCTATTCTGAATATTTTGTCATCTGAAAGAAAATGGACTGTTTCAAATGTTTTAAGTGGCCTGTTTGCAATCTTTGGAACAATCATTGCAGTGATCTCTACTTACACGTCTGTCGTTGATGCAATTAATGCATTCAAAACAGATTTTCATTCATTTTAATCATTAATGAGTATATATTTTTGTATGAATAGTAAAATATACACATATAAAAATGCATTATATATTATTTTTTCATTCAAAATTTTAAGATATAAGAAATTGTATAACAGAAAATGAATAAATTGTAAAAACACGATTTATTGTATTAATGGCCAAATATGGACAGAAAAAATAATAAAGAATTTATATTTAAATGTATCTTATCAAATAAACAATAAAATTAAAATATAACATATATTAAAATAAATAAATATAAATATATACATATATTCCAAGTTATAAATGCATGACATGCCTCAAATATTGAAAATTACACTTTTTGAAACAAGAAAAACATTTTGTAATCTTTATATCCAAGTTGGATAATCCAACATTTTGGAAAACATTAACTAAAATTATAAAGAGAGATACGGTAGTTAACATTTTATTAACCAAGCTTTTTTTTTATTTTATTTTATTATTTAAAGATCTAAATTTCCTCTGAGAGTGACATGCCCCCAGAAAATCTATTTTAACAAACTTATAAAATATAATTTAAATATCATTTAGAATCCCATCAATAATTTTCTTCAGAAAACAAATCATCTGTTCTTGTTCGATGTTTTCTTTATCTTTGACAAATTTGTCAACGTCGTTGATAATCTCGGGCTTGTCAAGCAGTATGAACTTGCACTTGCTCTCGTCGCCAGAGACGCCGAAGCATGCCGCTGCCCACTGACCGAGATCTGCAGCTGTGAATGCGAATCCCAGATTTTTAAGCAAATCCTTCTGATTTTGATCGCTGCTCCACTTCAAGTCATCTTTTTCGATGATCCTCAATGTCTGTCCGAAAGGCAGCTTGCTTAGTTCGTTGA
The DNA here is from genome assembly GCA_039105265.1 of Tritrichomonas musculus. Classification (NCBI taxonomy): domain Eukaryota; phylum Parabasalia; order Tritrichomonadida; family Tritrichomonadidae; genus Tritrichomonas; species Tritrichomonas musculus. The sequence goes on along the minus strand of JAPFFF010000078.1, from coordinate 35,956 downwards.
AAGAATTCAATTTTGAAGGGAGATCGATGTCAACTTTTTCATTCAATAAAATGTGACAAAACCGCTCCAATTTTGACCATTCCATTGACATTATCAAAGAATCAATAACTTTTGACAAAAAAGTGACATTGTCACTTTTTAAGAACACTTTTTTGTATTCATTGTTATGGATGATCTTGAGGAATTCAGAAGGCGACGACGTTGTCAAAATCTGAATTTGTAAATCAGTGTCAAAACTGCCAAAAAGCCTTGAAATTTCAATGAAGTTTTCATCATCAACAGAAAAAGTGGTGGTCAAAACAGCTAACGTACTCTTGTCAAATTTTGAGAGAATTTCAATTATTTCATTTGACTTGAAATGCTTCATGAAGTCGACATACTCAAGAACGAGTCCTTGCTGAAGCCCAAGAACGCAGAGGTGAGACATGAGGGCGCCAAACTCGTCGAGATTCTTCAGAGAGCTCGAAAACACGAAGCAGCGGAAGGGACTTTTTGCAAGCTCCTCCTTCATGGCGTGGAAAGCGAAATCGAGTGTCGTGAAAGGGAAGAGGCCGAACACGAAGTCCTGTCTGAGGAAGATGAAGTCAGGTCCCATACTGCATAACGGTTTGTCACTTTTTTGATATATTTGAAGGCCCTTGTTTTCACCGCTTCTGTCAGTGTTGCTGATCTCGAACGAATAGAGAGACGACTGGAAAGACGTGTAAATGCTGACTGTGCTTGACTTCTTGACAAAGATGAGGTCGAGCTTCGGCTGCCTCCAGATTTTGTCTACGTCTATGTCAATCACGTTGTAAGAAGGGAAGCTCACGACGATATTTTCGAAGTCAAATTTGTCACTTTCATCATCTGAGTCATTCAACTCATCTCTCTTTCCGTCAAGCTTTGAATTGACATGATCTTCCACTTTTTGAGGGCAGCATTCAGAATTGTTGATTGTTCTGGTGAATTCAAAATTGAAAGGAGTTGAGCAACGGCCGGCGCTTGTCCTTGTTCTGAGGTGCAGCCAGACGTCGTCATTGAATCCACAAATGGCGGTTATTATCGCCTCTGGCACAGTGAATGTTGTTATGGAGACTGCGAAGTCTTCCCATCCGATGTGAGACTCCATGAATTTTGATGTTGGCGGTTTTTTGATAGGTTTGTTTGCATCAAAATCGAAGACGGTCAAGAAGTGATTATTTGTGATAACAATTCTGTTGTTATTTGGCGACGCCGATACAGAAGATGCCAAGTGAGGTGAAGAGATAGAACCAACGTTAACCAGCTCGTTTGAAAAAACCGTCAACGTCGATGACGACCGTTTAGATTTCAAGTTAGAGGTGCAAAAAACGTACAATTTTCTGTTGCACCAGGCCATTGCTGTCAGGTCACTTAAAGGCTTCAGAAAAAGTTTATTTTCGGTTATCGTGACAAGGCAGTTACCGCCATAGATAGCCAAGTCCGAGTCCATCGATTCGACAGCCATTTTGATTGGAAATATCTGCGGCGGAAGTGCCAAGATGTCATTGAATTGAGTGTTGCTGTTTTGGTGAACTGAGGCAATCATTTTGCCCGTTGAAATGTGAAAAAGTGACATCGATGTCATACACAATGGCGGTGACAAGACGCAGAACTCAATGTTGATTAAAAATTTGCCATTTATACAAAGTAATGTCTTTGTAAGATCATCAAATTCAAGTGAATCAACATCGATCAAGTCCGAGATTTTCGTCTTGAATGACGAATTGTCTTCTGTTGACCATAGAAAAAGTTCGCCTCCTCTTTTAATTGCACAAAGTTGAGTATAATCATTCAGCCAAAATAAATGGACAACTTCACTCCCTGATTCAAATATTTGGACTTGGTTTTCATTCAATTTTGAAGGTCTGTTTGAATCGTAGTTTAGATTGAAACTTTGGTTATACAAGGACCATAAATAGACTGAGCCATCTTGGGTTGAATAGGCAATCTTGGAGGAGTTAGGATTGAATGAAAAATTGGTGCTGTTTTCAATGGTTAACTTTTTAAATGGAATTTTCCATTTCGATTGAATCATGACATTCGATAAATGGCAAATAAATGGCTGATTATTGAGTGTTATCGAAAGTATCGAGTTTGAATAAAATTTGCTATTTTTAATAAATGGAAATGGTAGGTCAATTTCGATTTTTGAGTAAAATTTGGTTTCATTAAAAAAATATATGATTGGACCTTTAACACAAACACCTAAAAATCCATACGCTGAAAATGTAGAAGTAATAATTGATTCAATAGAGTATAAAATTGGCTCTTTTTGTGAAAGTGAATTAAAAAAAAAGATATTGCCAGTAAATGTCCCAAAAGCAAAAGAAGTATCTGTTATCCATTGAAACCAATGATTAGGTACATATGTTTTCAAGCTTGAGGAATCGCGGGTGAACTTAAAAACTCGTGGAAATAAAGAATCTAAATTATTATATATTGTAATTGAATTCCGACTTAAAAGACCATAATATTGCGATGACGGATTAAATGAAATTAAAAATGCGTCTGTTGAATCTGCTGTTGGTACTGTATTTAACGGAAACAATTGAAAGATTTTAAAAAAAAAGTATAAATAAACGGAAGAAACTAATGACCCCCTACTCACGTTTTTTTCTGAAGATTATCAAAAATGTCTATTTGACCTTATTTATAATGGAGGCCGGATTTGACTTAAATAAACTCGAAAAGCCTGCAAAATAGGAGAAGGACATTTTTTTATAGTTTATAAAGCTATTGATAAAGATACAAATACGATTTATGCAGCAAAACAATTAAAAATTGACGACAACCATAACCCAGCTATAGATGTTATACAAAGTTATCAAATAATTTCGAAATTAAATTATCCATCAATCACAAAATTTTTCGGCTACAGTCCAAATGATTTCGAAAATTCGCCAAACCCAATTATTATTACCGAATATTTCCCAAACGGTTCTTTAAAAAATATGCTTGATTTAGAACGAAAAGGAATGGCTCCGATTCAGTGGAATCCTACTCAAAAGCTCAAAGTTATATATGGTATTTCATCAGGAATGTCATATTTACATTTGCATAATATAGTCCATATGGACTTATCAGGCGATAATATCTTACTTGACGAATCTCTCAATCCAAAAATATCTGGTTTTGGTATAGCAAATTATTCAGATCATGATTATGGGAATCAGATTGTTGGAACGTTTCGTTATGTTTTTCAGATTTTATTAAAGGTAAGGAATTTGCACCAAAAAGAGATGTTAATGCATTTTCAATGCTTCTTTATGAAATTTTATCCGGCCAAATTCACTTTGAAAATTTAACAAGATTTCAAATTATTAATTCGGCCTTTCGATCTGGAGAAAGACCAAATTTTCAAAGCCATGCCGAGATTTAATAGAACAGTGTTGGTCAGAAGATCCAGATGAACGTCCACCTTTTGATGAAATTTTACAAATTTTGAAAAAAGATCCTAAATCTTTCATAAACGACGAAATTGATGAAAATGACTATTTTAATTATGTCAGACTATTAGAACAAGATTTAATAAAATAATTGTAAATGATAAATATTATTATTATTTTTTTATTTATAAAATAATCAATTAATCAGGGAATACTTTATCTGTAGATTATTGAAAACAGAATGTTTCAACTAAAATTATGAATCATTGTATGCCAATTGTATTAATTAGAAGAACACAATGAGCCAAAATAATTTTTTATTAAGTAATACATTTTTTATTAGTGATAATATTTGGTATGCTATAGTATCAGATCTATTTTCAAATTTTAAATCATAATTATTAGTATAAATTTGTGTATTTTTAAATAATTTGATTAATTAAAATAATAAAACATAATAACGATATTTTTAATTTAATATAAAATAAATCAATGAAGTGTCTCAAGGTATAAACATATATAGGTTTTATCAATTCTCTCACTTTTTCAATTAAAATTTTCAATTTTTTTTTTAAGATGCTCTCTTCAGAGAACCAATCACAAAAAAATGTAATTGGAACAATCAATATTCTTGCTGATTCTGATGATGAAGATGAAGAAACAATAACCATTAAACTCAATTCAAATTCTATTGAAGTTAATTATAATCAATTATGCAAATATTCCAAACTAATTAGGGAAGATTACACGATTCATGAATCACTGGTTCTGAATATTTTGATCTTTTCGATTTGGCAAGCTTTTTCAAGTCGAATCAAATCAAAAAAATTTTGAAAAGAACTTTAGAAAAAAATTCTGAAGACATTGAATTTATTCTCAAAATAATTCAGAATAACAAATTGAATGAAACACAAAGCATCGTTGAAATTGATGATTTATACTTTGATTTTGAGCAAATGTTAAAAAACAGAGTCAATGAATGTCTTCAAAATGGAAATTTCGGAGCTCTCAATATTTCAATGGTTTACAGAATTATTGAATTGGGCCAAAAAGACACTCAGACAAGTGACTTGTTATTTGACTTCATCATGAAAAATATTGACGAAAGATTCATTTTGTTTCGCTTTGTTGAGATTCGAAATTTGTCCGATGAAAAATTTGAGGAATTGAGAAACGGTTTCATTGAATCCAAAAATTCAGGAAAAAGTCGTTATTATGAGTACCTAAAGTTGGATTTGGATCACTTGCAAAACCTTAAGGAAGCCAATAAAAATCAAAAAAATAAGATTGTATCATTGAACTCGGAGATTGAAAGACTCAAAAAAACGGCTGAAGATACAGCAAGTGAGAATTCTGAGTTGAAAAGAAAAGTCTTTGTTCCTAATATGAACAACGCTTATATCGAAATGATTCGTATTTTTGAAGGTGATGTAGAAAATAAATTTGTATTTTATGCGTGCCTTACAGGGAATTTTGAATTTGTTAAGCAATTTATTTCATTGGATCAAATTGACATCACATCGAAGACTGTTTATATTTATGATTTATTCAATTTCAAAATCAAGTAATTTATGATATTTTGATAATACAAATATTTATGATATTTTTAAAGCTAACATAAATTAATTGGACAATACTGCATTGTGCATGCTTATCAGGAAATGTGGACCTTTTCAAATATATCATTTCATTGAATCAAATTGACATCACATCGAAGAATGTTTATATTTATGATTTATTCAATTTCGACATTAAGTAATTCATGATATTTCGATAATACAAATATTTATGATATTTTTAAAGCTAACATAAATTAATTGGACAATACTGCATTGTGCATGCTTATCAGGAAATGTGGACCTTGTCAAATATATCATTTCATTGAATCAAATTGACATCACATCGAAGAATGTTTATATTTATGATTTATTCAATTTCGACATTAAGTAATTCATGATATTTCGATAATACAAATATTTATGATATTTTTAAGTTTACATAATTTTATACGACAATATTACATTGTGCATGCTTATCAGGAAATGTGGACCTTGTCAAATATATCATTTCATTGAATCAAATTGATATCACATCGAAGAATGTTTATATTTATGATTTATTCAATTTCGACATTAAGTAATTCATGATATTTCGATAATACAAATATTTATGATATTTTTAAGTTTACATAAATTAATTCGACAATACTGCATTGTGCATGCTTATCAGGAAATGTGGACCTTGTCAAATATATCATTTTATTGAATCAAATTGACATCACATCGGAAGATGTTTATATAATTATTATTTGCATGATTTCGACTACGAATTATTTTTCAAATTCACCATCATCGTTTATGGTGTTGTATAATTAATTATTTATAAAACTGCAATTGACATTGCTGAAGAAAAAGGATTTAATAATATTGTTGAATTTCTGACGACAACTAATAAATTATGACTGAAATGATTTAAAGCAATCAAACCACCAACAACTTTTCCAATTGAATAATTTATTCCACTTTATTCAATAAAAATTTAATCACTCAATCCTTTTTTTCCAAAAAACATGAACGCTCAATTTGATCATTTTTGTTGTGCTCTTTGTTTAATTTTTGTAAATCTAGTTGTTTACCGCATTAACAAGTTTGTTCAAATATAACTTTTGTTAATCTTGTTAATTTATGTTATTAAAAAATATATGGTATTTTATATATATTTCATCTATTAGTTTACATTGAAATCGAATAAACTTTGTTTTTTAATTTTCGCGAGTAAACTTACGGTTTCAAAGAATTTATTTCAAATATTGAATGATTTATTTTTTACACGCGAAAATTAAAAAACAAAGTTTAATGAATGAAAAAAAAAAGCGATAAAAAATGTAAAAACATAAATAAATAATGTATTTTATCGTTCAATAATTATATATATATTTGCGCAAATTATTCATTAAAAATAGAAATAACATCATAATAAAAAAGAGCATAGGCTTGTTAAGTCTCGATTTTCGATATCGATAATTGATCCCTTTTTCTGATATCAATATCAAATCAAAAATTTATTCTCTGATATCAATAATGAATGAAAATAAAAGATCGATTATCAATATTGAAAAAATTTTAACGTAATAAAAAATTGTAAACTTTTTTAACTGATTACTTCACATATCTGTTAAAAAAATTAATAAAAGCTTGTTCTTTTACATAATAAGTTAGAATATATTTATTTTATGCCATTAAAATACTATTTTTAATGTTTTTTTCAGGTATTAATTTCGATTAATCAAGATTCGATATCAAAAGAATATTTTTTTTGTATTTCATACTTGATAATCGAATTCATCAATTAAAAGTTCCAATCGATTGCATTTTATTATCCATTATCTGAGTTAAAAAAAAGTGCCAAACCTGATAATTGATATCAGAATAACAAGCCTAAAAGAGCATTTATTTTTTAATTCAAACAAAAAATAAACAACTTTTTGTGAATATGTAAGAAAATGACATGTGATATGAAATGTATAATTTTTTGAAATGATAAGGTCAATTGAGTACATTGAAAAGAAGAAAAAAAACCAAGAAAGTATCGTCTCTTTCATTGATAGTGATAAAGGCATTATGCACAAAGATAATATTATTTTTCAGAATCTAATTCAACAATTAAATGATGAACAAATTCGACGAGATCAGCAAGAAATGCTATCTTTTCTTTACATAATATCATCAATATCAAAGCATCATCATAGAAATGCATTTTTTTTCTCCAAAATAGAATATTTACTTCGTGAATATAAGAAAGAAATCTGCCACTTTTTCACAAGCGAGAAACTTTTCCGCATTTTTGGAAGCAACAAAAGAATTCTTCTTTTTTTAATAGAAGAAAATTTTCTCAAACTTGACCAATCAATTTCAGATACGATGATCAAAAAATACGAAAAATTCAATTACAAAGAATTTTTTTTTTCAGAACTAAAAAAATTTTTAGCGAATGAAGAAACGAGCCGAGCCAGCGAAACTGATGAGAAAACATTTAAAGCGAAACGAAGAGTTGGAGAGAATGACGGTTATATTTGCAAGTTGATCAGGAATGACATGATTGATGATTTTATCAATTATGTAAATTCAACGAATTTTCAACTCACATCAACGATTGAATCGTCAATATTTGAGACCAATCCAATGCTGAACAAAAGAAATCCATCATTAATTGAATATTCTGCTTTTTTTGGCTCGATTCAAATTTTTAAATACCTACTTTTGAATAAAGTTGAATTGACTGAATCATTGTTTATTTATGCAATTCATGGACGCAATTCTGAAATAATTCATCTTCTTGAAGAAAACTTGAATAACATATCAAATAGAATATATGCAAGAAGTGTCATTGAATCAATTAAGTGTCATCATAATGATCTTGCTGATTATTTTATGAATAAGCAAAATGAAGATGTCGTTTTTTATGATGGAATCAAATATTACAACTATTTTTATTTTCCAAATGAATTGGATAGTTTGATACCTTTTTATTACCTGTGCAAACATGATTATTATAAAATTGTCAACTTTATTTTACAAGAAAGTGATATCGAAATAAACTTTGTCGTAATTTTTTTTTATATTTGTCTTTTTAAATACTGTTTTTTATTTTAATATAATATGAAATGAAATTTTGAATTGATTTTTATAATATTCACAACTAATTTTTTTGTTTTTACAATGAAATTTTATTTTTATATCATTTGAATGCAATTTCAATTTATTTTTATAGGTGAATGGAATTCAAAAATAATCTTTATGATAAATAAAACACCATTGTGCATTGCTGCTGAAAGAGAAAACAATGAAATTTTGGATTTATTGATAAATAAAAAAGGAATTGGAAAAGAAGCATTGAAAGGATGCAATTTGAAACAATTCATGATTCCTACTTCAGTTTCGTCTATTGGAGAATATTCATTCAGTGGGTGTTCGTCACTTGAGAGCATAATTCTTCCATCTTCTTTGTCATCAATACAAAGTTATTCTTTCTTTGATTGTATTTCACTTGGAAAAATTGAAATTCCATCATCAGTCACAAAAATCAACAATTTTACATTTTACAATTGTTCTTCTTTAAAAGAAGTCAAACTTTCAACTTCGATTACATCAATTGGGAAATTTTCTTTTGGTCAATGTTGTTCATTATCACGCATTGTGATTCCAAAGTCATGCACTTCAATTGAAGAAAATGCTTTTTATAACTGCAAATCTTTAGAAGCAATTGAAATTCCTTCATCATTGACATCAATTGGAAATTCAGCATTTAACACGTGCTCATCATTAAAGCAGATAACAATTCCATCTCAATTGACTTCTATTGGAAACAAAACGTTTTGTAATTGCTCATCTTTAACAAAAGTTTCAATTCCATCATCAATCAAATCAATCGGAAATTATGCCTTTTATCAATGCTCGTCGTTAAAGCAAGTTCAAATTCCATCCTCTGTTGCTTCGATTGGTGTTTATGCATTCAGCAAATGCGGGATGATTAGACAAATTAACCTTCCTTCATCATTGGCAATTATATCTGAAAACTTATGCAGTGAATGCTCTTCTTTAACTGAGATAAACATTCCTTCTTCTGTTACTTGCATTAAAGAGAATGCTTTTTCTGAATGTTCGTCGTTGAAAAGTATCGGAATTCCTTCTTCTGTTTCTTCTATTGAAAGTTTCGCTTTCAATAAATGCTCATCATTAACTAAAGTTTATATCCCTTCATCTGTTGTGTCAATCGGAAGTTATGCTTTCAATGGATGCAAAATGCTTCAACAAATCACAATTCCTTCTTTTTTGGAATCTATAGAAGACTACACTTTTGCTGAGTGTCATTCTCTTAAACAAGTTGATTTTCCTTTTTCTGTAAAAAGTATTGGTAACTATGCTTTCTTCAGTTGCTTTTCATTATTGAAAATCAATTTGCCTCCTTTCTTACAAAAAGTTGGTAATTTCGCTTTTGGTAAATGTTCTTCTCTATCTGATATTTCAATTCCTCCTTCTTTGATCTCAATTGGCAATTTGGCTTTCCCACCAGAAGCAAAAATTATTCGAACCTAGAATTAATATATAATAGTAAACATTGATTCAAAATAAAATTTCAGATTTTTTATTTTTTTTACATGGAAAATATAATTTTCTTCATAACTTTTTCATATATTAGCATTAAACTCTTTTTTTTATTTACAAAAAAAATTTTTTTTCTCTTTTCTGTAAGAAAAAAATCATGTACCATAAAGTTGCAAAACTGAAACTCTGGAATTCCATTGTAGACATCTTTAACATTATAATAACAAGATAAAAACAGAAAAATGAAAATCAAATATTCATATTGATATTTTGTGAAAAATTAATATTTTTATTAATTTTTGATATTTATGAAATAAAAATATCTATTTAATATCAAATACTCAAATAATTTCAAATTTTATTAAGAAATGATGGTTTTTTGTTAATTTTTTTTTAATCAACTTTTTGATAAGTCCGATATGATATCACATATAAAAATTTATCATGGTTAAAATTAGAAATGCATTAATTCAATGACTATTAGAGTATAAATATTCTAATTTATAAAAAAACATATAATTGCTCTATATTATCTTTGGCAAGCATTGCTTTGTTAAAATATTAGAATTTAATTTTTTCAGATATATTAGAATTATTAGACTTTTTTTTAATAAGGATTAAAAATTCTTAAAAATTTTAATAAATATGCAAAGAATTAAATATTGAACCGGCTTTATATCGCATTTTAATAAATTCGATAATTATATAAGCAATCGATTTAACAAAAAAAAATCAAACCCAATTTTTTTTCAGCCTAGCTTTTTGCTTTTATTTTTAATATATTAATTATTGGAATTCATCTTAACACATATTGCAATCAATAAGAAATTTATGAGTTTGATTTTGGTTTCCAACAATATCGATGTTTTTTTTTTTTTGGGTGCAAAACATCAAAATTTTCATAATACAAACAACCAAAAAAAAAAAAAATTAAGGTACAAATCCAGTACGTTATTTTTTGAATAGGAGAACGTTTATTATTTGAATAGTTGCATGTCTCTGAAAAAGTTTAAATTGACTAGGTTTGTTTTTGACACTTATTTTACAATTTAAATAAACATTATGACATGTTATATGAAATGGATGAAAATAATCGTTTTTTATTTAACATGTCATCTTATTCTTTGAGAATGTCAAAAAAAATTGCGGTTACTAAACGTACTGGATTTGTACCTTAATTGAAATTTTAAATATTTTTTGGATGAAGGAAAATATATATATATATATAATAGAAAATGCCGATAATTTGAATCAAATAATTTGCAATAAATAATTCTATTATTATTCAATTTTTTCTAACAAATAAAATAGCAATTTCAGAGGTTGAAAAAAAAAATTTTTTTCCCCCATATTAAAAACAATATATATTAAAATATAATAATATATTTCCTATTAATAAAAAAGCAAAAATTGTTTACTTAAATTATTTTGGTTTCCAAGATATACATATTTTTTAAAAAAAACCGAAAAAATAAAATAGATATATCTTGATTTGAAATAATCATATTAATTATATTATCATATATATCATTTTATAAATGTATCTTTAATTTAATTTAAAAATATTTTTTAGAATACTAATTGAAATATATTGAAATAAAAAACAAAGAAATCCCTAAAGTTTAATTTAACCAAAACTTGATCATTTTTTCACCCAAGCTAAATATATTAAGTAATATTATCTTATATTTATTATTATATATATTTTCAAATTTTCAAATAAAAATAATAAAATAAATAAAAAGATATTTATGATTTATTTTACGAAATTTTCCAATAATGACCAAAAAAAAGTAAAGATTGCACCATAACTTCCTATTTATCTAAGATCAGAAATTTTATATATTAATTATGATTAGTATATCATTCAATAATCTTTTTTAAATGATAAGATTTTATTTTGTCATTCAAAGTTTATTCACTAATGACAGTTTTTTAAAAGCTTCTATAAAATACGTGTAATCCATTTATATAACATATTTGTATTATTATTTATAGATTTTTTGTTTTTTATGTTATAAAATAAAAAATATTTTCTTTTTTATTTTCTAAATAAATTGTATTAAGTAAAGATAAAATCGTTTTTTTCAAATTTTTCCAAAAAGTAGTGTTTTTTAAATATTTTTGAATACATCTACAAATTTCAGCTGTCAAAAATAAATTAAGATTGATAAATCAAATTTATTATGTTTATAAAATATTTATTCATGGAACATATTTAATTTCGACTGCTGAATTTTTAGGTATTAACAAAAATAAATCCCAATAGCAAATTCTCAGAAAAAATGAGTAGTTTACATTTTTTTGAATAAAATTTTACATACCTGTTAATATGAGTGAACTAAGTAGAAGCGCGCTTAAACTCAAATGAATTGAGCATGAAATAGATGAAAAACAATCAGAATTGAATTTAATGAACACACTTAACCATCAGAATGCTTTTTGAATCAAAAACAAAATTCTTTAAATGAAATCATTGACCAAAACACAAATTTAACTGAAAAATATCTGATTCTTGGAGATATTATCAAAAATGTTGCAAATGGCACAAAAAAGAAACAAAAGAAATCAAGCATGAAATTGAATTGGAAAAATTTTTCAATTTTTTCCATCAATTTTACAAAAGAACACCAGAATTTTGTGATCTGCAAAATATTATTGATATAATTGGCAATTACGATAGTAATTGCCCAGAAGTCCCCGTTTCTGATGATAAAGATTATTATATTTGGCTTTCGAACAATTTTTCAAAATATGAGTTCTTGTTAAGTTCAAAAATACCAGAAATATTAAGTTCACCAAATCTTTAATTCAGTAAAAATGATATATCTATATTTATAGCGATTTTTATTCTGATTAAAATTGAATGAACACATTGAAAATTTGAATGACCCAAACTTTGTAAATCAATTTTATCTATTTCTAAATATCTATCTACAGAATAAATTATTTTTAATTTTAGTACTAACTATATTAATTTAAATTATAATGATAAATTTAGCTTGGGTGATTCATACATCTTTATTCCAAAAACATATCAAAATATCATAAGATGGTTTTATGATAAAAGGCTGATATTTATTATATAGATGTTTTGCTTATATTTATATAAAATGGAATCAAATAAATCCATTTTGCTTTGTTTTTTGTCATTTTAGCGGAGATGAAAAAGTTCGATTTTCTTAAGAACTGTCAGTCGAAAATCAATAGCTTACCTATAATTCTAGTTCACTATTGATGATAAGCATATCCTATAAGTTTTATTAAATTTATAAAATGATATCTTTAAATTAAACTTTGGGGATTTCTTTGTTTTTTATTTCAATATATTTCAATTAGTATTCTAAAAAATATTTTTAAATTAAATTAAAGATACATTTATAAAATGATATATATGATAATATAATTAATATGATTATTTCAAATCAAGATATATCTATTTTATTTTTTCGGTTTTTTTTAAAAAATATGTATAGTTGGTGGACATAATTATGTTTTTGGGACATAATCATGTTTGCTCAACTTTTTGAATGGTACACAAAAATAAAACACATTTTTCTCAATACTTTTTAAAGATAATTTGATAATATTATATACTTTATTAATGTATTTTATGTACATCATTATTTAATTAAATGAGCTATTATATTTGTGATTTATATGAAATTTTGCCATTAATGTAAAAAAAAGTCAAAATGCTTATTTTATTCTCAATAATTGAAACTTGGGAATTAATAATAATATCATTAATTCATAATCAGTAATGATATAATTTTGTCAGATAATTGATATCTAAAAACTTTCATATAAGAAAAATTTGATGCACAAAATAAAGTTAAAAATCATATCACTTTTTTGTTTTTTTCCAATAAAAAATAAAAACTTTTAAATTTTTATTTAAATATTTGATATAATGCATATAGTATAATGATATTGAAAGAATAAAATTGGCGGTTCTACTCATGATCTATTACCTTAATGAAAAAGAGTAACTTCTGAAAAAACTTAAAAAGACTTTCAATTTTAGACATTGAGAAATTATTTTCATTATTTTAATAGTTCTTCTATACTTACCTAATATTTATTGATTAATTGCTATTTTTAATGCTATTATAAGAGAAAAAATAAAAAAGTGAAATTTGTATATTTCTTAGAAAAACCTGAAATCTTGATGGGTAACAATGATTTTTAGAGGATTAATAATATATTTCATTGTATGTGTTATGAAATAATGTAATTCTGAAATCATATCAATTATGCATGAGTGATTTATGAATGATTTTGAATGAAAAAAAGAAAAATGAAATTTTTCCAAGATTGATTCTTTTTCAACCATATTATTATATTTAATATATTATATGCATCATATAGATGGTTAATACTGCATCTAATTTGAAATAAAATAAACTCATTTTTCAAAATTAGTAATTTTGTATGATTGTTTTTTGTCATATTTTGAAAACACTTTTTCTTTTTATATAATTATTATTTCAATAAATTTTTTTCTAAAAAATAATATATACATTATATTCTAAAATAATAACTATGTTAGAGCAAATTAAAACAACCTTTTTTTTATGGTAAAAGCATGAAATGTGATATGAAATGAGTTTTATGAGTAGTGAAATGAAAATGAAACCATTTTTTCTAATTATCTATTTTATTTCAATAAATAATAATGAAACATTTTAATTATAGATGAAAAGTAAATTATAATTTTTTTCAAATAATAAAAAAATATTCAGAAATTAAAAATTCGATATCATATTTATGATCAAATTTAGTTTGATAAAAGTGAATGAAAATCGGGAAATAGAATGTATCCAATATGATATTAATTGTTCTACAATTGTTTTTTTAAAAGTCCAATTTGAATATATAGAAATGATGTGAAAACATAATTTTGTCTCCAAAACAGAATTATGTCCACCAACTATATATCTTGGAAACCAAAATAATTTAAGTAAACAATTTTTGCTTTTTTATTAATAGGAAATATATTATTATATTTTAATATATATTGTTTTTAATATGGGGGAAAAAAATTTTTTTTTCCACCTCTCTTTTATTTATCAAGATAGATTTTTTAGAGAATTTTACAACATTCAAATCCCAAAATAATCAAAATAAACAGCTCAGTTTTGAATCTATAGTTTGACGATAAACCGGTCGACATCACGAAAAACTGGTCGACATCATCAACTTTTTCAATAAACTCATAGAAATACTCGGAATACTTTTCTATCATTCTTATTCAAAAACCGGTAGACATTATAAAATTTTAAAAATTTTTTAGAACTTTTTAAAAAGATATTTGAGTTATATTTGAGAGCCTTTTCAATATCATTTTTCATTCAATTTTGAACATCTTTATGAAATATTTGAGTGCGATCTTATGAAAAAGTTTAAAATGTCGACCGGTTTTTCTGAAGTTTACTCGTTTATCGTCTTACTATAGAATTATAACGAACTTTGAGACAAATAAATTAACGGCAACCTTTCTTAACTAAGAGGTCTATTTATAATCGGCTTAATGCAAAAGCATTCAAAAAGTGAAGATTTTTTTGAAACAAAAACGATCAAAAACACGTTTTTAAATTGAGAACAGCTCACAAAAATATAACTTTTTGAGAACATCAACTTTTTGAAATCAAAAATACGGTTAAAGCTTTAAATAATTGGCCTTTGGCTTGTTTAAGTGGCGCCATTTTTCTTCTTGGCCTCATGAATTAGAATTCGGAGCTCTTCTGCAGGGAGCAACGTCTAATCTAATTCATGAGGTACCTAGAGTGTGTAGCTCACTGCAGAGGGCCGCACGATCTAGGTTTCAAGATTATTTTACAAATTTCAAATAATCTTCAATATCCATTGAAACTGCTAATTGTGAAACCAATATTAGCATCTTGGGATCATTTACCGCCATTTTCATCGTTTACAACTCCATAGTGATTGTTTTATAAATATTTTTTTTACATAATTATTGTGCTTCCTATTCAAATATTCATGATAAGAAAGTAATGCTTCTAATACAACTAATAAGCCCAGAACTTTCTTGTCATGCTCAATTGATTTTGAATTACATTTTTTAAAATACCTATAAATGCTTAAATGAGTTAGTTACGAACTGTTATTTAGAATTTTAATATATATATAAGTGATACGTTTGACATTATAAGCGCCGAATAAACAAAATTTTCTAATAAATTTATATTTATATTTAGATCTTAGTTTAGCAACATGGTTTTTATATTTCATACAGAATAAATGATGCTGCTTTTCAGTAATGGCTTTTTCAAAATTTCTGAATCTGTGCTTTTATTTATCTTATCTCATTTATGTATAATTTTTGTATATTTGTGAAAATAAATGGTCTTTTATTATCAGAAATTTATAAATTTGAATTCAAATTTGGCCATAAAAGAAATGATAAATATCTTATTAAAATATTTAATATAAAAATAAGCTCATCAAAGTAATGAACTGAATATATATAGCATTAAATATTAATTCGCAAAACATTGGAAAATCTCACATCATTTTTATTGTTTCAACTTGAATGTTAAATCCAATTAATTATATTGCCAACAATTTTATCCACTGAAGAAAAATTAATCATTATTACAATTATTAACGTATGAATTTATTAATTAAATATCATGAATTGCCTCATATAAATTTCGAAATTTATATCATTATGCGCATGATAAGTATATGCTGGATTTAAAATGATTGTTTTATCATGTATTTACTCATCATGTGAATTTGACCTGTAAATATTGAAAGTTTTGATGACTTATTACAAATGTCAGAATATATAGAAAAAAATAGTGAAATTTGCAGTCTCTTTCTTCGGAATACAAAATTATGAGTATATCAGTAGTCGTAATTTCTAAGCTATTTGAAATTTGTAAAATAATCTTGAAACCTAGATCGTGCGGCCCTCTGCAGTGAGCTACACACTCTAGGTACCTCATGAATTAGATTAGACGTTGCTCCCTGCAGAAGAGCTCCGAATTCTAATTCATGAGGCCAAGAAGAAAAATGGCGCCACTTAAACAAGCCAAAGGCCAATTATTTAAAGCTTTAACCGTATTTTTGATTTCAAAAAGTTGATGTTATGTTGATAATCAATTATATATAATTGATTATCTTCCATACATAAAATGAGCATAATCAGAATAAATCAAATGTATAAGTCTATTATAATACGATAAATATGCTTTGAAATCGTATAACTCAAATTCAAATAATAAAAAATTGCATAATCGAATAATTGTAAAAGAGATAATATTTCAATAGCATAACACAAATATATGCCTCAAAACAAATGAAATAAACTTATTAAAACAACGATATAACTTATAATCATGCATTATGACATAATCATACAAAACACTAAAATAAAAAAATATAAAATAATACAAATTGTTTTACATCAATAGTACAAATCGAATACATCGCTCAAACATACACCTCAAACAAATAATCTGATAATATATTACTTTTTACTACAAACAAAAAAACTTTAATAAGAAACATTACTTGGTATTAAAATATAAACATCTTTTCTTAATAAACTTATATCAAAAAACTCATTTTTATAATTGAAGCATCATGGCGAATGACATAAAATAATTTTTATTTTGGTAAATTTAAGATATAAACCTATTTTAATGATTTATAATAACATTTATAGCTAGTTTAATTGAGTAAATGATTGTAATTCCATCATGCTGTTGAGTGAGTTGATCGTTGATTGTAATTCCATTGACCTTGCTGTTGAGTGAGTCGATTGTTGATTGTAATTCCATTGACCTTGCTGTTGAGAGCTTCATTTTCTCTTTCTTTAGCTTCAACAGTGTATTGAAGTTCAGCAATCTTGCCATTGAGTAATTCAATTGATTAACTCAATTCATTGATATTGCTATTGATCGCTTCGATCTCTCTATCCTTGGCTTCAATTTTTGATTGCAACTAGCTGATCTTTCCGTTGAGTGTTTCAGCGATTGGTACATTGAGGACTTCGATCGTTGAATTCAATTCATTGATCTTGACGTTGAGTGTTTCAATCTCTCTGTTCTTGGCATCAACGGCGGACTGTATTTCCACATTTATTTAATAAAAAATGATTTGAAAAAACATATCACATCAAAAGATATTGAAAATTTTTGAAGTTAATTTACACTTGGCGGGCTTTTTAACGTCAAATTATTGTTAAATCATATTCACTCTTTACTATATTTTTGTCTTTAAATATCATATTCACAAAAAAATATTAACTTTATATAAAAATTGGGTTTTAAATATCTTATTAATAAGATTATAAATAAATAATCATTTAAAGATGTGTAGGTCATCCAAGACTTTTTTCCTGTTATTTTATATTTAGATATATTTTTAATAGCTATGTATAATTTACTATTTAAAAATTCCAAATCATCAAAGATAATTTAGATAATCACATTTGATTTAAAAACCCTCACATTTTGGTTTTTGTGATAAAATGAATATTTATTTATGCATTTGTTTTCTATATATAATACTAAACAAAAGTTAATTTAACCATATTGCCAATAAATGCATTATTAAAGAGATATTTAAATGATTATTTAAAAAGTATTTTGTTTCTTTATATTTCCTATATTATCATACTTATATAAGATATTAGCACTGCTATAAAGAATACTTGTTTATTTATTTTTAATATATTAGGAATTTAAAAATTAAAATAACTAAAAATTAGATATATATATTAATTAAAAATTTATTATATTTATATAAAATTATATATTATAAAAAGCTATATATATTTACTAACTATGATATATTTATTAATATAAAAATATTTCAAATCTAAATAATCACTATATACAAAACAACTCGTTTTTCTAACCCGGTAGCTCAAATATTCTGAAGAGCAATTCAAAATAACTCGTTTTTCTAACCCGAAATGCTCAAATATTCAATTAAATTTCTGAATATTATTTTGAAAATAAATAAAAATATTTTTAGTTATCTATTTTAACATAACCAATTTTCAACATAAAATTTAATTGAATCTCTATTATCTTGACATATTAATGATTTTATATTTATTTACTTTTTTATTAAACATTAAAAAAAGATATTACATTAAATAAAACCAAATTTATTTTATGATTTTAGAAAAGATCAAAAATTAAGATAATATTTGAAGAACTAAAATCATTTAGTAGTTATATATTTGCCACGATTTTTGCACTTCGTTCAAAAACCGCGTCAAATATTTCCCATCCGTGACCCCAGCCCCGCTATGTCAGGTATGATCCCCCACTCTCATTAATGATCTTCCACTGGGCTGCTCTCAGGATTCCTCTCAACGCTCTGCTAGGAAGGAGGTCCCGTATCGTTAATATCAAAAAAGATATAGAAAAAGTTGTTAATTGTGTGGTTTACTTAAAACCTAGTATGAGAGTATTTATTAAACGTCCTCTCAATAAACGTATTTTTAAGCTTTCCAATCTGGATCTTTTTTGAAGTCATCTGGTGCGTCTTCTTCTTCCTCCTCGAGTACATATTCGTACTCGTATTCAATTTGTTCAGTTTCCACTTTTTGAGGAGGTGGTTGATCGAGAAAACAACCATTTTCGAGGCGTTCATTTCGGACTTTATCTTGAAGGAACTGCTTAATCGCCTCAAATTCGGCTCTATCGGTGATTTCATGGCGAATATGAGCCATATCTTGGCCAATATTTTTGTCAAAATCGAGATAAATATCAGCCAGTAATCCGTCTTGTAGGAATGATTTGTAGAGATAATAGAATGCTAATCCGCGAATTATGCGGTTGTGTTCAATTCCATTGAATCCTAAAACGTCGATTGAGTACTTGTCTGTATCAATAAAATCAGGTGGCTCTGGAAATTTCTTAACATTTGGATTTGCTTCGAATTCAGTTTCTTCGGTTTCAGTATAATCCCATGGACGTGGATTTTCATTTTTACCTAATGAAGGTTGAACTTTTTTGGTTTCTTGTGAGAAAGATTCTTCATCGTTATCTTCAGTATCAGCTTGTTCATCTATGGTTTCCTGTTGCTGGGACGACATGAGAAAAAATGAGGTGATGAGGTGAGCTCGAAAAATCTAATTTTTATTTGGGTCCCTCAGGGTACCCCCTAGGTTTTTAGGGGTGGCGACCGTTAACCAAAAATCTAATTTTTTCCCGTGAGGTCATCACATCATTTTTTAGCATGCACAGCAGAAGCTATGTCGTCACCAAAGAGAGAATGAAATCTCTACAAGAAAAGAAGGAATATGATCTAGTTGGTCATACGAATAAAAATGGAATGCAAAGAGAAGTGTCAAAGGGCATTCAGATATCTAAACACGGGGCCAAAAGTCAACGATTTATACTTAATCTAGAAGACGAAAATGATGATCAATCAAAAAGCCAACCAACACCAAAAAAGGTCAAATTTGTAGTAAATCCGCCAGGAAAAGTCAAATTGTCAAAAAATACTGAAGAATCAAAGAAAGACGAAATCCCAACCCCTGGATTCAAAAAAGTTGATCCTCCTTTGCCAAATCGAAAATTTGAAATACCAGAAGATAAAGTTGTACAAAAACATCACCTTCGATTACCAACAATTTCTCATGACAAATTAGCCGAAATGAGGGCAAAAGGTATTACAGTGAAAAAGCATATGCAAAGTTGGCTAGCAGATAACGAATTTTTTGAAGGGATACCAGATGATGAATTAAATCAAATTGCCACAATGTTGCTTGGTGAAGAATTATTTGCCTATGATTTAGAGCATTCTTTTGTTGATGATCTCAATGAAAATGGTGATATCGTTATTTGGTCAGAATTCTATGTTGATGTTTTAAAAGATGAAAATGCTCGATTACTAAGCGGTAATTACGAAAAGGATTTACCAGCAATGAAAAAGAAATATTCAAAACCAAAAGAATTAGACGAAGATCTGGTTTCAATACTCAAATACGTTAAAACAGAAGAATTCAGAAGAAAGAAAAATTACATTCGATTAGTTTTCTCTCAAAATGAAGAAAATCAAGCATCACTCAGTAAACAAGTAGAGAAAGATAAACAAAAATTCATAGAAGAACGTTTACGTAAGATGAATGAAACAATTCAACCTGACCCTGTCAAACCTACAATCATCAAAAAGAAGAAAAGGAAGGTAGTCTCAAGAAAACAATTAGAAAAAATGAACAAAGTTATTGAATCTGATCAACCAAAGAAAAAGGTAACAAGTCGATCACAAATTCCTCGTGCCAAGCCTGATCAACCGCCTTCAACATCAAGAATCAGATTACGAGTAAAAAATAGGAAAGATAAGCATCTGGAAAATGACGAATTAGCAAGAACAGATTTAATTGTAGAATTGAAAAAGATATACAAAGACAAGACGGAAGAAGAAATCAAAGAAATCGCTAATCAAAGAATCCAAACTCACAAAGACCGAGGTTTTGAATTTACAATTTTACCGTTTCCATGGAATTTCCTCAACGACGAAGAATTCGAAATTCACACGAAGATCAGAGAAGAAGAATCAAAGAAAAATTTGGCATTCAATCGTTTGGCTACAGCATTCGAATATGCTCATCCTGACATGACGCACGACGAAATAGAGATCGCCACAAGAGAAAGACTCAAAGATTTCATCGACAATTATAGAGAAATAACTGATATTCAATTGGAAGAATTTCTTGATGAACAAGAATTTGCTGCCTATAAAGAAAAAGAACAAAGAATCCAAGAAGAAAAAGAAAAACGAAAAAAAGAAAGAGAAAGATTAGCAAGAAAAGTTGGTAAACCAATAACGGAAACAATCGATAAAATTTTGCAAACTCAAACAGCGAAAGAACCAATACAACAACAATCCAACCAATTAGCTGAATTTAATGATTTCTGGCTCGATAAATCAAATGACAATTCATCCTTTGAAAGTTTCTCAGATTCAGATTCTGATGTCGTTGAAAAATTACCAAGCGACACTCCCTCCGATAATTGAGAGATCGGAATAAAAAAACTCTCAAAAAAGATTTAGGTTTTTAATAAACCAATTTAATTAATTAATTTTTTATTTATTTCTTTTCTTTATCTTTTTCTTCTTCTTTTTCTTTGTCTTCGACTTTTTTAGTAGTTTCTTTTGGTATGGGAATCGGAACGAATTTCCCTTTATCATAACCAATCATCATTCCAGGTGACAAAAATGGTCGAATAAACTCAATATGAGTATCGAACCAAAGAATTAATTTTTCTTTCGATCGAATATCTTCCCTTGAAAGACTTGGAGTTTCTGATGGAATATTATGATCAATACATTGCATCATAACTTTTGCAACTGCTGATAATTTTTGAAGGGATACATTTTCCCCATACCTTGATTTCAACATTTTCCAACCTTGAGTTCTTTTTGGATTTCTCATGTCTTTTGCAGACATAGATGGTATATCATCTTTAATTTCTTTTTGTTCAGGTACACTTTGTTTGTCCGACATTAAAAAAAATGAACTTTTTCACTAGGCGACCGTTAACCAAAAAATCTAATTTTTTCTCGTGAGGTCATCACATCATTTTTATACAAGCATGGAAGCCCGTACGATCCAACACTTACTTGAAGTTGTCGAAGCTCTTGATAGTGTTCATGAATGGAGAACTATTTCTGATGATCTTGATCAAAGAGAAAAAATGGCATATATGCTCCAAGAAGCTGCAGCCAATATGAATCACTTCGATGATGTTCGTGTGATAATGAATGATGGAGATAGCTCAAATGAAGAAAAAGCTAACGAACTTGAATGCTTCTTCATTGAAGAATTAAAGACAGGTTTGAAAAATCTCAAACGCTGGAACGAAAGGAAATAATTAATTAAATAAACAATTCAATTTACTGCATTTTTTGACACTCTTTTTATTTTTTGCATTTTTTGACACTCTTTTTATTTTTGCATTTTCTGACAATTCAAATAGGATCTAATCTATAACGAGGTAATATTTGAGTATTTCCTTTAAGATCTTGTATTAAATATTTACCATTTTGAAAACCTTTTACAAAAAATCTACCAGGTTGAGTTATTGATCGTCTTTTTTTAAGAGTGTCTTTATTATTATATACAATTACTTCTTGGTTTTCTTTTAAATTATAACCTTTTTGAGCAGAAACATTATAATTAGCTTGAGAAATACGTCTACAAATAAAAGTATATAAATCAGAATTATTTTGCATTTGACTAGGAGAAACATTCATACCTGCATATTTTGACAAAGTTAAGTGTGGGGCATTATTATATTGAACAACTAATTCTTTTAATATTTCAGGGGAGATTTCTCGTTGAACTTCATAAGCCATATCTCTCAAAGTTCTAATAATTCTATCAACTATACCTAATGAAGAATGTAATGGGCTAGTTGTTTGTTTTTCACCTGGTTTTCGTAAAAATGATGGATAATGATAATCATCCATTCTATCAACAGGTTCCCATTTAATTCCATTTGAGTTTAAAAAATTAATTGTTTCTTCAGAACAAAAACCTTTTTCACCATCTCCGGTCAATATTTTAGGTTTCATTCCTTGTTGAAATAAAGTATTTAAAGCTTTTGTTATTGAAATAGATGTTTTTTGTCCAGCAGTCATAATTTTATTTATATCACCAAAACATTCTCTACCTAAAGGAATTGCATATAAATATCGACTATTGGCTTCTATACAAATTAAGTACCCAACATTTTTTTCAAACATAATATCAATTAAATAAGTACCAGGTTCACATAATTTATGTAAATAATATTTTTTATTCTTATTAGTTGGAAATTGTTTCTTTTGAACATAATCATCTTCAGAAACATAATTTGGCTCAATAACTTTTTCAAATTGTTTTAATAATACATGTCTTTTATTTTTATTTCTAAATGCAATATCAGGTACATTTGTTTTACCTTTGAATTCAACTATCATTCCTGGTTGTTCCATAATTTTTGTAATATATATTTCATACCATTCTTCCATAGTATATTTATCTTTACCTTTTTTCCATCCAGAGGTCAATTTTTCAAATTCAGGAAAAGTACGAATATTTTCATTATGTAAATTATTAATTACATGGTTCTCAATTTTTTCTTCAAAACTTAATTCATCATCAGGAATTTTTTCATCTGTGATTACAGGTAATGATTCAGATAATACTTTTCGAAATTCTGAATAAGCATTATAAATTTGTTCAAATTCATCATCAGTTACAAAATCTTTTTGATACCCTTTATAATTTCTAGCTTCATTTGGCATTATTAATTTCTTTTGATAAGCTTTCTTTTCTAAATAATTCATTAATTTTTCACCTTCTGACGATAACATTTAAATTTCAATAAAGAGCGGTTTTGACAGACCATAATGTTATTTGTTTTCTTGATAATGTCAGAAAGTGCACTTGTCTCAAAACAATTGGAAATAAAATTGAAAATGGTACTGAAACAAAAAGAAGATAATAATAATGAATTCAAAAAGTTTTGGGATGACGTTCGTGAAAGAGAAGAAAGAGAAAAAAGAGAAACATCTGAATCAATGAGAGAAGGGTATGAAAGTGATAAAGTTTATCCAACAAAAGACGAAATCAAAAAGAAAGATGATGAATTTCGATTGGAAGCTGAAATAATTAACCTGGAAATACAAATCTTGAAAAAGAAAATTGCTGAAGCAAGAATTAACGAACTTTAAATAAAAAAGCAGTTTTGACACTTCACTTTTATTTTTGTATTTATGTCTAAATTGGAAGAAAAATTAATAAGTCTTCGAGAAGAATGGAAAGAAAAATGGAAACAAATAAGAAGAATTCAAAAAAATGCACCTAATTACACAAATGAGGATGCAATTATAATTTATGATGAATCCAAATTATCGATGGATGATCAAGAAGAATTGGAACGATTACGAAGAGAAAGAGACCGACTCCGATATCAAATGAAAGAAATTCAAGAACTTTTAAGAGAAATTAAATAAAAAAGCAGTTTTGACACTTCACTTTTATTTTTTGTATTTATGTCTGAACGTACTTATTGGGAAGAACAATTAGAGCTCGTGAGAAAACAATATCAAGATGTACATGAAAAATGGTTCAAGCTAATGTCTTCTAACATGACTGAAGAAGCAGATCAACTCAAAGACGAAGAAAAAATTCTCTTTGATGAAATAATTCAAATAAGAAAAAATATTGCTGCAGTCAAAGTTCAAGAAATGTCGGAAAGTTCCTCTTTGGAAGAACAATTAGTAGCAGTGAGAAAACAATATCAAGAACAAAAACAACTCAAAGACTATGAAGATCAACTCTTAACGGAAATGGATTTTATCAGGCAACTAATTGCTGCAGCAAGAGTTCGAGAAATGTCTGATAGTTTCTCTTTGGAAGAACAATTAGTGGCAGTGAGACAACAAAAAAAAGAAATTGACAAATGTATTAAAGCCACTGGTTACAAGGAAATTTGGGATTTGCCAAAAAAATTTGGTGATGAAGGCTATCAGGAAGAATTAATACGTAACGAAGAAATAAAGAAGAAAAATCTTCACCTCTGGGATGAAGCCTGTATTCTATCAATTCAAAAGGAAATTATCCTAACAAAAATTGCTGAAGCAAGAATTCAAGAAATTGAAGAAAAAAGACCAAAAAGCTAAACTTTAAATAAAAAAGCAGTTTTGACACTTCACTTTTATTTTTGTATTTATGGCTGCGATTGAAATACCTATCAGAAAATTGGAAGAAAAATTGGAGAGTCTTCGAAAAGAAAAATTGGAAACATGCAAGCAAATATTGAAAATAGAAAGGAAGGCTCCATCTTCCATTGATGAGGATGGATTAATTATTTATGATGAATCCAAATTGTTTCAGGAAGACATAGAAGAATTGGAACGATTACGAAGAGAAAAAGAAAAACTCTGGAATCAAATAGAAGCAATGAATAGTTTCATTTCCGATATCAAAAGAAGCGAACAAATGCGAGTTAATTGTCAAAAAGCCTTCGAAATTGGGAAAAGAATAGGCATAATTGAATCTAAATATCCAGGAGATCTCTCAGCTTTGACTCCCGAAGAACGACAAGAATATGACCAATTACTAAATGAATTTCAAGAACTTTTAAAATCTTAAATAAAAAAGCAGTTTTGACACTTCACTTTTATTTTTGTTTTCATGTCTAAATTGCAAGAAGCTTACGAGAAATGGGATATCTTAGATGAGCAAATAAATGACATCGAAAAAAAGGCAGGGATTATTGGTAATCAAAGGGTTTATGATGATAAAGATTTTAGAAAATTAATGGATTTACGAAGAGAAAGAGACAAAGTAGAAAAAGAAATTGAACTTTTAAGAAAAGAATTAAATAAATAAAAAGTTACCTTAATCTATATTTCTTATCATTATTATTGAATGAGCAGTATTGTAAAATTGTTTGATTAAAATCTTGATGAGTTTTGGGTCTGAAATTTTTTACTTTTGCCCATTTTTTAAATTCAGTCCAGGCTTCAAAAGCTACATAACCATTTCTGAATTTTTGAAAGTTTTCCTCAATAAATAATTTTTCAGGAGATTTTGAAAAGTTCATTAAATTCATTCTTGCCTCAGTTGTAGGAAATTGTGCTGGATAGAAATTTGATAAATCAACAGTCAAGAAAAAAGTAATTAAATTGTTTTTGAAATCTTGTGTCTTAATAAGATTACGTAAAGGTTGAAAATAGTCTTGACCTTTCATTGGATAACAATTTGTAACAACAAATCTTCTATCGTCTTCATCAATTCGAATAGGAGCAGGATTGTTTGTTAAGAAGATGAAATTGGCAACATTTTCTTTAGATTCAGTATTTCTATGTTTTCCTTCAATAGTAGCGAATCTTTCTGTGATTAACGTTTTTAATCTTTCATGTTGTTTAAGATATTTTCGATCGTTTTTATTATGATTTTCCTTTTCTGAACATACCAATAATTTTTTGTTTAAGATTTGGAAATTAAAATTGCTTGTAATATTATCAAAGTTTGCATTTGGATCAGAATATTCACCTAAAAGTTGACAAAGAACATTAGTAAATGTATTTTTCCCACAACCCGGTATACCAATAAGAACTAATGCAGTACCTGTTTTACCATCTGGATGTTGAAAAATAAATGAAATCCATTTAATGATATAATCATATAATTCTTGGTCAGAATTTGCAATAACTCTAAAAATATGATCCAAATATGGTTGAATCACATTTTGTGTACAAAGAATTAATCTTGAATAAGGATACCAATGAAAATATGAAAAAATGTTTGGATCTTCGGAATAGAATTTCATTGATTCATAAGTAATGAAATCCAAATTCTTCCCAAAGGAAACAACATCAAATGCAGTAATTGCTTTCTTTGTATTTTTACCAACTTTTGAACACCCTAATTTAATATTTTTCAATATTGGTGCAAATTGAGTAGGATTTAACATTTCTAACGTATTTGATTGTTTAATTATGAAGATATTGTCTAGTTGAATATAACAACAAACTTTTTTGAAATCAGTAAAGAAATCTCCAACACGAATTCCAGTAGAAGAGTATTTTCTTTCATAATTCTTATCTTTAAATGAGATTATTGAACAATTTTCACCAAAATCAATTTGAACAAATTGGTTAATTGTATTATTGAAATATTTCTCCCAAATAACATTTCTTTGAGATTCTGAGAGTGCATTCAAAATTGGGAAGATCCAATGATTTGAAACTTCTGGATGATTTTCTTGACTACCAATTGCTTGAAGATCTTGTTCAGAATTTTCTTGATTAGATAAGTACCAATTTTTCACAATATTGTACAAATGGTTTGGATTAAATGGAGAACGAAATATATATTTGATAGAAGTTGTTAAATTTTCAAGTGTTGGTTCAAATAAATTTAACAATCCAACAACATCATCAGGAAACAATTGAATGAGATTTGTATTTATTTCAAGATCACGATCATGAAACTCTTGACCTTGATATTGAGGAAAGACATTCTCATTTATATTTTCCATTTGTCTAGCTTCTGGAATTAAGAAATCATCAGAGAGGAGGGTTGGTTGATTCATCGATACAAAAATAAAAGTGACTGTCAAAACCGTTATTCATTTTTTAATTAATGTCAAGTGATAATGAATTACCTCTACACTATTCAACTGGGGGTTCACCTCAATATCAATTATCACCAAACATGCAAAATTTAAATAATAGTTTTCAAAACTTTGTTGTCAATAATGAAATTGATGATTGGGAAATAGACCGTAATTTTAATGAACCTCAACCAATAAATACATCAACGTCTCCAAATGAAGAAGAATTTTATGCAGGAATCAATCAAATAGTAGAAGAACATCCAGCAAATCCAAACCGTGATTTTAATGAACCTCAATCAACGTCTCCAAATGAAGAAGAATTTTATGCAGGAATCAATCAAATTGTAGAAAAACAATTAGAAGAACATCCAGCAAATCCAAACCGTCATGGAAATCCAAGACCTCCAAACCCACAAGATGTATTTGGAAAAAGTTATCATGATAAGATTGACCCGATAAATAATTTTAAAGATTTTCTTAAAATAATTGAACCAGATAGAATTTATCCGTCAGATGAAATCACTTATCTTTATAATTCATATTTTCATACTCATCATTCAACAAATGGTTTTGGAAAATTATTAAAAGTCAAGAAATATTTCAAATCAAAACAAAGAAAGATTCTTGGAATAAAAAAAATATATTATAAAATGAAAAAGACAAAATTTCCACCTCAATCCCACCTCGATCCCACCTCGATCCCACCTCAATCCCACCTCAATCCCACCTCAATCCCACCTCAATCCCACCTCACTAAAAATTTTCACTCACAAAAAGTTTAATAAAAATTTAATTCAAAAAGTTCATTTTTATAAATGTTTCTTTTATTAATGTTAATGTATGGTGAATATGTTTCTGTTTACAATTGTCCATGTTCTTCAGAATTGGAAAAAATAGAATCTCATCTCAAAAAGATTAACAAAAATCTCAATAGAATATTTCATGGGATGATAGACGAATTTAACAAAACCGAATATGAAGAATTAAAGAAAAGAAGAGATTTGACTTGGAAACAATGGAAGAAAAATTCTGATGAATATGATCAATTACTCAAAGGAGAAAGTACGCCTGAGACAAACAAAAAACTCGATGAACTTAGAAAAATAAAAGAATTATATTGGGGACATGTCTGGAACTTGAATAATCAAATTGAAAATTTTGAATAAAAAGTC
Organism: Tritrichomonas musculus; assembly: GCA_039105265.1. NCBI lineage: Eukaryota > Parabasalia > Tritrichomonadida > Tritrichomonadidae > Tritrichomonas > Tritrichomonas musculus. Next base: position 7,181 of record JAPFFF010000078.1, on the reverse strand, counting down.
AATTCATTCAAAAAGTTTATTTTTTTAAATGCAGGGCCAACAAAGTTTACCTAGTGAAAAACAAAAAGAATTAATAAATTTGTTAAAATTCACTAGAGGTGAAATTGAAAAAACTTGTGATCAAATGATCAAAATGACTGAGGAATTCTTTGATCAAGAAATTGATTTAAAAAATGATTCTCGTCCAGAGAGACAAGAACAATTACATTCTTTACTAATAACAGTTGGGATTTTAGCAACTTCCAACAGAGAGAATTTCCGAAAATTGGAAGAAACGTTAAAGAATAAATAAACATAACCGTTTTTTAACCGCTTTCATTTTTATTTATGACTGTTACTGAACAAGACCTTGAATTAGAATTTAGAAAATTGTTCAAAAATGATATCGTGTCTGATTTCCGACATTTAAAGTTATTTTTCATGTTCAAATTAAATGTTATGATCAATGATCTTGAAAATAACAATCTTGATCGATTTAAGAAAGAAGTTCATAACACACCATTTGTTTTCACAACAATGATTGAACATGATTTCTTTGATAAAATTCAAATCTACAATTCAAGAGAGAAAATTTTAACTACTCCTTAATAAATAAAAAAGATTAAATTTGTTTATTTAATTTTTTTTTAAAGTCCAACTGAGTCAGAGTCAGAATTAAAATTTTCAGTTTGAAATTTGGTTTGATTTTTGTAAAAGATAATTCCAAGAGCAAGAATCATGAGAATTAGTAATGGAATAGATACAGATAAACCTATTATTTTTGATACATTCTTTTGTTCAATATCTGATGGAGAGAATTGATATGAGAAATTGAAAAAATAGGATTCAGAGAATTGATCTGATATAGTGAATTGAAAAGATGGCGAACGTGATGGAGATAAAGATGGACTAAATGTTGGAGATAAAGATGGACTAAATGTTGGAGATAAAGATGGTGAACGTGATGGTGAAATTGATGGGCGGAATGTTGGTGAACGTGATGGTGAAATTGATGGGCTAAATGTTGGTGAACGTGATGGTGAACGTGATGGTGAACGTGATGGTGAACGTGATGGTGTTTGAATTGGAGGATCTTTGAGATAGAATAACCCACGTAATCCGATTTCATTATGTTGAATAGTAATTAATAATGTTGTATCAATTGGTGAGAATGTTGGTGATTCATAAGCAATCAAAAAAGGTTTATTATTTGGTAACATTTTTTCAGGAAAGAGATAATGTTCAGAATTCCATAAAAGATCACCTTGGTAAAAAGAATTTGAATTCATAACAATTATCCAAAATTTAGAACCATAAAATGTTATCTTTTTGACTCCTTCTGAAGAACCAGAAACAAAACATCTATGATATGGATTGTTCACATTTGATGGATCATCATCTTTATCTAGCCAATTTCCACTTACAATTTCCCAGTCATTACATGGAATATATTCAGCATTATCAGGTATTCCTTCAATTGATGGAGATAAAGATTCATGTCTTAAATATGCAATACCTCGAAATAGGGTGCTTCTATGTTGTTGAACATTAATAATAATATTTGTTAGCATTAGGGGAAATTCTTTTGATTCAAAAACAATTATCCAATCTTTTTCATCGTTGGAATATTCATTGATGAGATATTTTTGAGAATTCCATAAAAGTTCGGCCTCATCATGACGGGTAGAAATTTTTCCTATGATCCAAAATTTCCTGGCAGTAAATGATTGTTTAAGTGTTAAATTGTTTGTTGTTGCATAATTTGTCCAACATGATAAGTCATCATTTGGTATAACTGATTTCCATTCTCCATTAACAATTTCCCAATCAAAACAAGAAATCCATTCAGCATCATCAGGTATTCCTTCAATTGATGGGCGATTAATGAGTATCAAAAAGATAACGAACATTTAATAAAAATGAAAGCGGTTAAAACGGTTATGTCAGACCATTTTTTATTAATGCAAACAAGTGATAGTGACGACGGCTGGGATACAATGCATGAATCCATAGAAGAATCAAAAAGTCAAAATGAAATATTTAAAATGAACATTGGCAGCTTGGAAGAAACAAGGGAGAAAATAAAAGAAACGATGGATGGCCTACAGGAGATTCTGGTTTCACAAATCAACCTCCAATATCAATTCCAAAAATATCAGAAAGCTCTCAATAAGAAAATGAATGAGGTTATTGATAGTTTCGATAACAAAGAAGAATTAGAACAAAAATTGGAAGAACTCCAAGAAATAATTAACAAAGGTTAAATAAATAAAAAAATAATTTTTTACTCTTTCAATATTACTGATAATTTTATTTTTTTCGGTGTGGTTGATTTTTTTTGTTCGATGAAGTTGATTAAGGTTTGAGTGTTTTGAATTACTTCAGCTTTTTTGGATTCATATTTTTGTTTCTCTTTCTCTAATTCCTCTAGGAAACTTTCATAATCAGGATCATTCTTTAATGACAGAATCTCTATTTCAAATTCTTCAACACTATGTATTTGTCTAATTAATTCATCAATTGAACTATTCAAATTTTCTTTGAGTAGATTCAAACTATGAGTAGGCAACATTTAAAAAAATGAATAACGGTTTTGACACTTCACTTTTTATGAAGAGAGTTCCTCAAGTAGTATTTCAAAATTTAATAGAGGACAAGAAAGATAAACTCAAAAAATCAATGAGTGAATTCTATGATGCTATGAATCGTTTGGCTGAAGCAAAAGTAAAAGAGAAAGATATTTCTTTTTGTCAACGGTATAATGGTGAAGATTTACACAACTTATATAAACTCAAAAGAGATTTCGAAGATATACAAATTGATTCAATTATTGAAGATCATGAAAAAATAAAAACTGAACTTGAGACAGAAGAGAAATCAGCATGGAAAGAATATCAAGATAGTTTTGATCAATACAAAGTTCAAAAAAGAGCTTTAATAGCTGAAATAAGTTCTTTTCAAAAATTTCTAATGGATGATGATGATTAATAAATTTAATTTATCTTTTTATTTTTTTATCCTCTTACAAAAACAAAAATGATAGTAGAGCCAATAAATGAAAATTATGAATGGTTACAATATAATGAACATTTACGGATTATACGTTCAAAGAAAGATAATATGTTTCAAGCAAATAGTATAATTAGTGCTTGTCAATCAACAAAGAAAATTAAGCATTGGAATGAAAATAAACAAACAAAGGAGTTATTTCAATTTATTTCTGAGTCAGTCGGAATTCCGCCCGACCAAAAGTTATTAGAAAATCGACCAAATTTACCGAATAATTTGAAAGGAATTTATATTCATAAATTATTAATAAATCATATAGCAATTTGGGCTTCACCTACTTATTCCTTCTTTGTTCTAAAATTATTAGATGAGTATTTTGAAAAACAAAGACTTGAACAAAAACCAAGATTAGTACCTAAAAATAGAGAATATGATTATAAATTCTTAATTTGGTTAGAAGAATTAAAAGATAATCCAGAAAAAGTTAAATTACATTTAGTCAAACGTCATAAAGATTATTATCGTGATATCAAACCAAAAGAAAAAAATCAATGGTACTTCAAAGATAATATGCCAATAGCTATGACACCGAATAGAGATATAAAAGATATTATTCGTAAGAATTTTGGTACAAATGATGTCTCAATTTATAGTTCTATCATTACTGCTTCAAAAACATGTTTAGATAAATTAAAGAGGTTAATAGATGAATATATTAGTCATTATCAGGAATGAAATATAAAAACGGTTTTGACACTTCATTATTTTTAAATGAGTGAACCTGACTTTTTCGAAGAGAAGAAAAAGATTGATGATCAAACAAGAGATTTTCTATCGAATGTTCGAAATGATTTGAATATAACGAAAGTTCTCATGCAAAAAATAAATTCTCAACTTGATGAATTAACTTCAAGATTGGAACGTTTAGAAAGTTCTGTCCAAAGAATTGATCGAAAAGTTGCTGAACGTGGTGTTCAAATCGAACAATTAATAAAAGACGTTTTCGTTCTTCAATTAACTCGACCTCAATAAACATTTTCTTTTTAATTAACGGTTTTGACAGACCATTATTTTTATTGTAAAAGAAAGTTAACATGACAACAACTATTAGAGCGAATCCTAACAGATTAATGGAGATTTATAATCTCTTAACGAATGGTAAAGAAACGTTTAAAGAATTCTCTAAAAAGAATGGGGATCGGAGTAAAGAAATATTAAATGAGTATATTATACAAAAAGTGAAAGAAAATGGTTATGATGGGAAATTGAATGGGGATTCAATATTTTGGTTCGTTAAAGGTTTAACTCATTCAAATCTCCCTCAATATTTAAATCAACCTCCTCCAGAAAAAGAATTTACTGAACCCCCACCATCGACACCAATTGAGCCAGAAAAATCAAATTTACGTGAAATAATTGCAAATGCACCACCAAATGTACCTTTGAGAAAATTAATGCCCGTTAGTGAACAAAATGTACCTTTGAGAAAATTAGTTCCACCTCCTGAGCCAAAATCAAATGAATATGAACCAAAAAGACCAACTGATCCTTATTTCTTAAATATTCAGAATTCAATTAGACCTCATTCAAAAGATGATTCATTTATTCAATTCATGAAAATTAATAATGAAAATGATCAAGATAGAATTGTTGATGGTTATATAAAAATGTTAAATGATTCACCAACTGATTGGAGAATTAATTTTGAACAATTAAATGATTATGGTCGAAAGAAATTATTTCCATTCTTACGAAAGAAATTTGAAAATGAAATAGGTGAATTAGCTGCAACAGAAAAATATAAATTATCTTATTCAGTTGGAGGTCAATGGCATTCTGTACCTTTAAATGGAAAAACTTATGAAGAATTATTAAAGAATTTAACAGAAGAGAATTTCATTTATCAAATTGAAAAGAATCCAGGTTGGGAATATGATTTAGAAGGTCAAAGATTACCTGAATTTTCATTATTTTCTCAAATCAAATTTAGTATATTAAAACATCCAAAACATAAAAATACAGTCGATGGAGGATTCTTTAAATATTTATTAAAACCTGGTTGTCCAAAAGTATTAATTGATTACCTGACAAGGCTTCAAATATTTGATAGTTTAATTAATGAAAAGACAAAGAAAATAAAAGAAGAATTAAATGATTGTTGTTTCATTTATGCTTTACAACAAACTGGAAATTATTCAGAATCATTATTAAATCAAATTAGATTAAGGATTCAAAATAGATATTTATCACAAAGTAGTATTAATCATTTATGTGAAGAATTTAATATTCATCTTAATTTAACTTATATTGATGATAATTCTGTTGCTCAAAAACAATCTGTACGTTCAATGGATAAAGGTAAAAGAAAAACATATATGGGTATACAAAAAGCTGAACCAGAACGAACTCATAAATTCAATGTATATCAAAAACATTATTTCATCGAAGAAAAGACACCATTTACATATTATTATATCAAAAATATTGAAAAGTTAGATGAAGACAAATATAATAAAGATTGGATTACAGATCATTGGACAAAAGGTAGATCATTTATAACTTCTTCAAACTTGATTAGAGAATTATTTAAGAAAAATTATTTCATTCCAATTAATTATTCACAAGAACATTTATTACATTCAATATTTTATAATGAAATTGATCAAGATATTTCAAATACTACATTAGAATATAAAGATGAATATTGTTGTAAATTAATTGAACCAAAAACAAAAATAATCAAACAAGTAGAAACTTCTTATTGGTTTTGTGATTTTGAATCTGATACAAGTTCAAAAATTCATATTCCATTCTTATGTTGTTTACATTCATTAGATGGGAAAATTAAGAAAGAATTCTTAGGTGAAAAATGTAATATAAATCTATTGAAATATTTACCTACTGATTCAATTTGTTATTTTCATAATTTGGCTTATGATATTAGAATGATTTTACAAAACAATAATCAAAATATAAAAATATTATCATCAATTATTAAAGGAAATCAATGTTTTAATATGACTTTGAAATTTGAGAACAAAAAGATAACATTTAAAGATAGTTATCCAATTTTCTCTTGCAAGCTATCAAATCTACCATTAATGTTTAATATTCCTTGTGAAAAAGAAATTTTCCCATACAAATATTATACATTTGAAAGATTAAGAACAAATAAAGGTCAAATTAATGAAGCAGGTAAAGAAGAAGATAAAACATGGACTGAACAAGATTATCAATTATTTCGTTCAAATATTAACAAAATTAAGGGATGCCGTTTAAATAATAATGAATTTGATATGTGGAAATATGCATTATTTTATTGTCATCAAGATGTTCGAATATTAAGAGAAAGTTTTGTTAAATTTAGACAAGGTTTCATTCAAGATTTCAAAATCGATCCATTCAAATATATTTCAATTTCTTCTTTAGCTAATGATGTATTTAATCATAAAGTTTATTATGGTCATGATTTATATTCAGTAGGTGGAATTGTTAGGAAATTTTGTTCATATGCTGTTTATGGAGGTAGATGTATGACTGCTTATAACAAAAAGTGGCATATCTCTGAAAAATTGGCAGATTTTGACGCAGTTAGTTTATATCCTTCAGCAATTCATAGATTATATACCGTTCAAGGAAAACCAGTAGTAATATCCAAAACTGAATTAAATTATGAATTTTTATCAAAACAAGGTGCATATATAGTAGAAATTTTAGTTACTGGAATTCATAAACATTATCCATTTCCATTAATCGTTAAGAAAACAAAAGATGGTAACCTTAATGATGATAAATTCGATAAACCTTTCAAAATGATTGTCGATAATATTTATTTAGAAGATCTCATTGAATTTCAAAAAATAGATTTCGAATTAATAAGAGGTTATTATTGGCCTGGAAAAAGAGAATATCATATCCAAAAAGAAATTCAAAAAATATTTGAGAAAAGATTAGAATATAAAAGTCAAGACAATCCTTTACAAAATTTATATAAATTAATTATGAATAGTTGTTATGGTAAAACCATTGAAAGACCTATTGAAAAAGATTTTAAATACATTAATGATCAAGATACTTTAGATAATTATTGGATCAAAAATTATAACAAAATTGTTGAAGATATTGAATTACAAAATAATATGCATGCTGTTAGAATATTGAGACCAATTGATAAACATTTTAATTTTTCATTA